>CAUYQG010290118.1:0-89858 GCA_963574415.1 Tarsius wallacei
TGTGAGGAGGTCGATCCTTCCACCTCAGCCTTCCAAGTAGCTGGAACTGTAATACAGGCAGGCGCTACCACACCTGGCTAATTTTTTTTGATTTATTGTAGAGATGAGGTCTCGCCAAGTTGCCCAGGTGGGTCTCGAACCTGTGGGTTCAGGCAATCCACTCACCTCAGCCACCCAAAGTGCGGGATTACAGGCTGAGTCATGGAGCCTGGCTTGTTTGATTATTTTTAAGCTTGAGCTTCTAAAGACCTTAAGTGCATTTGCCTTTTTTTCTGTCTTCTTGCCAGGCTAAGATACAAGTTCAGGTTCTTTTTTTTCATTCCTCCTTGCTGTTTTGTTTCTTCTTTCTTTCTTTCTTCTTTTCCATCCCTCCCTTCTTTTTCTCCATTCCTCCTTCTGTGTAACTGTCTGTCCATTTTGTGTTTATCTCTCCCTCTCTATCTTGCTACCTATCAAACCTCTAGGTTTTAATATTCTTCAGTGCAACGTGTTCTCACTGTGTCCGAGGTGCCACTGAGTCTGTCTTGTCTGTGCTGTGTTCCTCACTAGTTGATAACACACACCTGCATTCCCATAGCCATGGTTTTCTTATCTTAGCATTCCTCTTACAGATATTATTTATGCATTGTTAGATTTATTTATTGTTAGATTGAAGACCCGAGGAGGAGCAGAATAGGGGGATATGCTGCACTTGGGGCCTTTTGTAGTGGTTTCCCAAAACACCAGATTAAACAACAACATTGAAAAGCACACTACAACCACCAACCGTAGAAGTTCGCAAACCCAGAAGAACACTGTCCTCCCAGTGCTGAATACACACGAATGTATTGTACTTCTGAGCACATGAAAATCAGGGACTTGCTGGGAGATGCTTCAGTTTTGGACCAAAAGGCTTTAAGAGGCTCACAGCCCAATAAACAAGTCTTTGAAGTAAGATCGGTGGTGTGGTGTGTGGTGATAAGGAAGATCACCTCTCGGCGTGGCTACTCTGTTATTCCAGGCTTTGGATTTCCAGTTGCAAAGCAAATATGGCTCCCTGGTGCCCTGACTTACCTCAGGTTAACTTTATAAGAAGAAAGGGCTAGGTTTCCAGCTAAGCCAAAGACATATTTTGCTAATCAGTCTGGTTTGTTATCTATTCAGGCATTTGTTAACTTATCCTTATTTTGATTTGGTTCTAATCACTATGCCTTGTAATGTTACCTTTTTGGTGTGGTGGCGACCACTGAGTGGCTAACTTCAAGCCGTTGTCAAGCTTCTTTCTTCTTTCTGGCTTCCACAACAGAGAATTAACCAGATAATCACTGCACAGCTGCCATTGCAGTGAGCATGGCAATGCTCAGTTCTAGCTGGGAGGATGGCAGACCTGCTGACTTTGAGAAACCTTTTGCTTTCCCTGATAAAGGGGACAGCTGAGAGCATGCCACCTTTTCCTTTTTTTTTCTGTCTTGCATGCTGATGAAATGAATGGAATTTCTATAGTCATTTGTGACAGATCAGTTACAATTATTATAAAGATAAAAAAGTCAGCATGCTAAGGATGTTACAGATGGTGGAAAGAAAAGATAGAAAGAGCCTAAGTCTTTGATGGACTCAACATGGACTCAACATTATTTTCAACTTGTCTTTGGATTCCTTTGCTATATAAAAAAAAAAATCTCTGTTTGTTTTACCCCTATTTGTGGGTCTTCTGTTACTTGCAGCCGAAAGTATTCTTCACTGATATGGATACAATAGCCAGTCTTGTTAGACCAAGAGCATAATTTTGGCATCTACGTTTACTTTGTGTGACGATGGCAAGACACAAGTCTGTTATTCACTTAATCAATGAACATATTGATAAAGTAGTGAATCAGGCTTCAGAATGTGTAAGCTCTGGCCTTTGTGATCCTTGTGGGGTACTTAATTCATAATTCAGTAATTAATAATGGCACCAAGATACACATAGACAAATGTGTAGCACTTTCATTACAAGGCATAGTGATTAGAACCAAATCAAAATAAGGATAAGTTAACAGATGCCTGAATAGATAACAAACCAGACTTGTGAACATCCTCAGGGTAGCTTATTTAATAAAGCATATTATTTTCTCTCAGGGTCCCAAGAATACCATTACTATTAGACCAGCACCTTCTCCTCTGAGTTACAAGAAGTTTTGTTGGAAAATACTTTATAACACACATATCGCTATTTTACCAATATGTTCTTCTTCTCTTCTCACTTCTTTCTTAGGCTTGGCAGTACTCACTGCTTGTCTCTCTCCCTCCAAGGAACACAAATCACCAAATCTGTCTTTTATTTCACCAGAAGGAGGAGTACTTTGTTACTTTTGTTTGGTGTTCCCAGAAGAGTAATTAAATGTGATCAACAGGGCAAACTTAGGAATTAAACAAAATGGATTTCTAATTCTTGACATCACCTTCTTTTTTGTGTACCTATATTCTGAAAAGCCAATGACCGAGTTTAGTGATGAAATGATTCCTCTTAATAAGAATGAAATACAAGTCTTGAGAGCTATTCACTGCTTAGATGTTGTTCTGAAATGAGAATTTCTGAGTGGTTTGAATTCAATAAGTTTAGATGGTATCATCATCTAGTTTCCATAATATGCCCCTTTTCCTATTATAATCTTGATTCTAGATCTTTTAATTGCATCAAGGATGTTTGTGTATGTGCCTGCCTCCCTATCTTGATTGTAAAGTTTTAGAGGGCATTGGTAAGCTTTGATTTTTCTCTGTATTCCTTCACTTTGCCTAGTGCAAGATTTTATACTCATATGACAACTGATAAGAGTATGCTAAATTGAATTCTGTCAATGTGGTTGTAGCTTTGTAATATCTTGATCTTTGAGGTTGGTGACCTCTGAATCACATACTCAGGTGCTTCTTAGCTAGGCTCCTGAGACTGTCTTGAAGATCAATTTGTTAGTATCACCAGGCTCTGATTACTTGGTGTTATATAATTATGCTGCAATTAAACTAAAAATAAGCAGCATATTTAAATAACTTTAATGGAATTAAGGCAACTGGGTGATTCACAAAAATGTCCCTACTTATCTTTTCTTGGGGGATAAAATTAAGGGCATTATTAGCAAAGTTTGATTCTTCCCAATATAGACTGGCCTCACTTGAGGCAAGTACATTTACTGGAAATTTGGACTAATATGGAAAATAAAATTAGGGCATTGTTTTTTCCCTTTTATAAGTGCCTGTAAATAATGTGTTTTTAATCTCTAAAAAAAAATAATGAGAAACTTCCAAAAGTGTCCTTTTCTGGGAAGAATTGGGAGCTGAGGCGCTAGGAATGGTAGGAAGACTTATTTCTCACTGAAAGTCTCTTTGTGTGCTTATATTGCCTGTTTCAGGATAAAGACTTAAATGTACAAATAACTCTCAATGCAATTTTGAAAAAGAGCAAAACTGAAGGATTCATACAGCTGGAGTCTAAGATTTACTATACAGTTGAAATATTCAAGATAGCGTGGTGTTGGTGTAAGGAGACATACATAGATAAATGGAACAGACCCAGAATCCAGAACTAGATTCACACACATATGGCCAATTAAGCTGTGTCAAAGATGCCAAGTAGGAAAGGACTTTGACCCTTACTGAACATGAAAAACACAAATTGAACTCAAAGTGAATCCAAGACCTAAATGCAAAAGTGAAAATGATCAAGCTTTTGGAAGAGAAAATGGGATAAGATCACTGTGATCTTGAGTAGGCAAAGATTTGTTAAATAGGATGCAAAAAACAAAACCATAAAATAAAAAAATAGATAAAATTAACTTATCAAAATGAAAACTTCTTCTTTTCATAAGGCACCATTAAGCAAATAGGAAGCAAGTCACAGATTGGAAGAAAATATTTGCAAAACATATATCTGGTAAGGACGTTGTATCCAAGAATAGGAGCAAAACATTTGAAGAGATACTTCACGGTGAAGGGATACCAATGGCCAACAAACACATGGAAAGATGCCCGATATCAAGTCATCGAATATGAAAGTAAAGCTATCATGGGAAATTGAGAAGTCTGATAATACTAAGTGTTGGCGAGGATATGAAACAATTGTACCTCTTTACATTCCTAGCTGGAATGCAAAATTAACTGCACTTTGGAAAACAAGTTGGCTATTCTTGTAAAAATTAAATACACTACATATTCCAGCAATTCCACTCCTGGGTATTTATACAAGAGAAATAAAAATGTGTTCATACAAAGGCAAGTCCTTGAATGGGGTCTTCAGTTCCTGGGGTTGCTGTAACACATTACCATGAGGTGGGTGACTTTAAACAACAGAAACGTAGTCTCTCGCAGTTCGAGAGGCAGGAAGTCCAAAGGCAAGATGTCATCAGGGCCACACTCTAGCTGAAGGCTCTGAAGGATAATCTGTTCCATAACTCTCTCTCTGTTGCGGGTGTCTCTGGCTGTCCTGGGCTTTCCTTGACTTGTAGATGCATCGCTCCCATCTCCGCCTCGTCCCTTCATGGCATTCTCCCTGTGTGCCTCTGTGTCTGTTCTCTTCTTGCAAGGACACAGTAAAATTGGATGAGGGCCCATCTTAATGACCTCGTAGTAACTTGATGGTATCTTCAAAGATCCTATTTCCAATAAGGTTACATTCACAGGTACCAGGGGTTAGGATTTCAACGTATCTTTTTAGAGGACACAATTCAACCCACAACAAATGTTGGCAGCAGCTTTACTGGAAATAACTGCTTATGGAAACAACGAAAATTCCCACCAGCTGGCAAATGGATAGCAAATTATGGGCTATTTGTATCTTAGATGAATCTCAAAATGTTTTTCTACTGCAAGAAGCAGACGGTAAAGAGTACACACTGTATGATTTTATATACATGAAATTCTAGAAATGACCAATCTAACGTACAAATCTGTCAAAGAGAAGATAAATGTTTGCCTGGGGTGGGGCAAGGGAGTGTGGGATTGTTGGACTGATTGCGATAGGAATTAGGGTACTTTTTGTAGAGATGAAAATGTTCTATATCTTAGTTTTAGTGATGGTTACAAAACCGTATTAGATTGTCAAAACTGAACACTACCAAACTGAACACATTTTGTTCGATGCAAATTATGCCTCAGTACAGTTTATTTAAAAGTTGCATTTGCAGATTTTTAGTCATCTATGGCATAAAGCAAGATTCATCTTTGTGAACTTGTTCATGATCTCATCTTTATGTAAGATAAAGTTTGACTGTAGCATCTTTGGAAGGATCAGAATCCACCCATACACACGGGGAAGTGAGGGGATGTCTACGTTTTTGTCTTCCCAGAATCCTTTTTTGGGAAATAGCATTTCTCCCTTTTCCGTCTTTTGGTGAACTGATCCTTCCTTATTCCAGCCACACATCTGTAGTGGGACATCAGTGGTAATGAACTTCTTGCCTTCTAACCCCCTGGTCTATTCCCCTCCGCTCCCTCCATGTCTCTCTCTCACTTTGCCCCTGGGAGCACCTGAAAAATTTTGCCTTACATCAAAACATACTAATGCCAAACTGGAACAAAAAAGCCTCAATGGAAGGAGGAAGAGAGAGAGAATGTCTGGAAGCATGAAGTCTCCGGCTTCAGAGATCTGCCAGGCTTTCCCTACCTTTCTGCCCCATCATTCATTTTAGCCAATAAAATAATAACATTTCCCTTTTTGTGAGGTGAGTTAAAGTTAAGTTTCTTCCAAACCCAACCAAAAATATTCTGACAAATTAGGTTTTAAACATTTCAATTAGCTCTCATCAGATTGCCTCATATACAGAGAGGGCTGTGTCTGTAAAAACATCCACCAGTCTATGCCGTATTTTCAAGTTCCTTCTAATGAAAGCCACCCTGAATTCCCCCACTCCCATCGGGCCATATGCCATCTTACCTGGTGCATCAGAACTGTGACCTACTTTCATTTTGTTTTTTGCAACTACACTTAATATGGCATCATGTTAGGTTAGACGTTTGGGTGACTGCCTTACATGAAGACGGTGACTTTAAACTCAACCTAGATACTTAAATGTCAATTGCTATCAAGCCAGGTCTTCTTCACTTAATGCTTTTGCAAATGTTTATTTCCAACCCCCACCAAAAAATTAAATATATTTATTGCTGTTCAATTTAATTTTGATGTTTTTTCTTTCTGCTGCTTTGGAATGCCAGCTAATCCTTATTCTGCTATCCACAGTATTCGTCTCAATTTTGATGTATTAATTAGTTCAACAAACAACAGAATAGAAAAAGCAACTTTTTAAAAACGTGTGTCTATATCAGTCGAGGTGTAAGCCTAAGAGCTTGCCAAGATCTGTTCAATATTGGTGTGAGAATCTCCCTGGAAAGCAACAGGAAGCTGATGGGTTAGGAGGGCTCTGCCTTTCGTGAACAATCCATCCTCCCTTTTATGACCATCAGGAAACTGTGCTATATTTAACCTTTTGGCATTTCCTCCATTCTCCAGGCGTTGTAAAGATCACTGACATCGTCAGTGCTTTTGGTAGCAATTTTGGTGGCCCAAAGGCTTGCACTCATATTTGACCACTTAATGCTCTTCAAATGCATTCTCATCTCCCTAGGGCTTTGACTTCTTCCAGTTTGAGTCTCACTCTCCTTAGAGAAGCAGTTAAAAATAAAATGAAAATGTAGTCATTATTGTTATTACCCAACATTACCTTCATGACTGAACTCCCCAGGGCATCGCTTCTAACTTGTGAGCGTTTTGTGGAGGGTAAAAAGACATGGTATGGCCACAGTCCCCGGTGTAAGAGAACAGAGTGGTACGGGCAGGGCATGGCCTCAGACTCACCGTTCCTGGAGGGCAATTCCTGTGGGAACATTGCTAATAGAGAAGGATCTATCGGGGAGGAAGGGGTGCCAGGTTATTTCCTCAAGAGCAACTGCTCTTGAGGCAAGTAGTACCTGCTGTCCACCCTGGTATTACCTCCAGGGGAGGTATTACCTCCAGGGCAAGGCTTCGGTTTCTGAGAAAGACTGACCCAAAATCCTAGCTCCTGGGAGCTCAAGAAAATATTCCAGCTTAGGCTTCCGAATACCAAAGGGTGCTCCTTGAGGCAGGAAGTGTGCTGAGATTCAGAGACATTGGTGGTCTTGGTCAGAAGAATGTAGGAGGGAATTGGCAAGTACTGGAACGTGCTCAAGCATTAACACAACGGCAAAACTCTCAACTGGAACAATTCCTCTCAGTCCTCCATGTTAAGACTTGACCAAACTCTAATATGACTTCTGTCAGCTTCAGGCCACATCCCTGAGATGAGGACCCCAACCTTCTTGAATGTCTGCCTGAGAAAGCACCACACTGCCAATGTGATGTACTGTTTGTGCCAGACAAAACCTGATTACAGGGCCCTGACTGCCCCTTGTTTTGCTTTTAGATCATTTACCTTAGAAAGCTTGTAACTGTGAACTCTTTTTCTATTCCTTTGAGATGTCTCTTCTGCAACCCAGAAATGCCTTTCTCAAGGACCTGGGTGCCTTCCCTTTGTGATGTAATCATCGAGAGGAATAGGGTCCCCGCTCCCGGGGGCCTACTCACCTGTCCCATCTCCCTCCAGTAGACTCCCAGACTTTTCCTTTCACATACTCCAGTATTTAAAAAGCCTCCTGCCCTTTATTTAAGCAGATTTTGACTCAGTTTGTACAGGAGTCTCTCTCCCCTATTGCAGTAGTCTAAATAAAATGTGTCTTGTCTTTCTAAAACAAGAGTCTGGTGAATAATTTCTCTTCGACAAAAAATGTGAATCATTATTGACCAGAGATACTGGGGTACAGCCCAACTTTGGGGATGGGAGCTGGAAGAGGAACCCGCTATTGTGGCCCATAGGTGTCAGAGTGAGGAAGAAGAAGGAGATATTTGTCAGGAATCTCCAAGCATGAGAGATGTCAGCATAGTGATCACAGAGTCAGGGTGTCAGATCAAAGATTTGGTCACAAAAGTAGTTCATAACTTGGGTGTCGCCAGCAAGTGGCTTCTAGTGGGTGCTACAAAACTCTGTCTTTATCTCTGACATCCTTTCTTTCAGTCGTTTAGAGAAATATTTAAAAAACACTCAGCATTCATGATGGCATGATTATAACTCCAAATAATTTTAACAGTCTGAATAAAGAGCTGAAATCTGACAGAGAAGTGGAATCTAGAATTCTAGGCAGAGCAGAATTTTCAGGGCTCAGTGCAAAATGACAACGTGGGGCTAGCATCCACGTTTTGAGCTTCGGCAGCCATGTTTCCTAACCTTGGCCCCATCCCCTACCTTGGAGAGGTGAATCTCCTCTCTCTCTAATTTGCTTTGTAAATAAATTATTTTCCAATCTAAAAAGAAAGAAAAGAAAAGAAAACATAGGGCCCTTGCTGGGACGGGGAAGTTATCCCATCTTCATACAGACCCACTGTCCCATCCACAGCGGTGGGCGATTCCCAGGTGACGGTAGCCTTCCTTCCAGTGGAGGCGAGCCTGACTGTGCTGTGATACTGCGAGCCCAGGGTGAGTCGGCCTCCATCTTGCCATGCCCCAAGTCACCATGGGATGCATGCTTGACCTCAGCTCCTTCTGATCTGTTCCCAGGGGGAGGGTGGCTGTGACTGTGGTGTGGGAAAGAGGGAGACGGCTGAGTAGGACCGTAAACTCATCTTGGGGAGGCAGCAGGAGATGGAGTTGTGCCGCAATGGAGGTACCATTGTCCTACAGACTGACAAAACACAAATTCAAAGGCAGAATTATCATCATTATTCAAGTCAGGGGCTCATTCTGTCGCCCAGGCTGCAGTGCAGCAGCACGATCAAGTTTCACTGCAGCCTCAACCTCCTCAGACTCCCGACTACCTGGGACTAAGTATGCCAGTATGCCTGGCTAACATTTTTATTTTTTGTAAAGATGAGATCTCGCTATGTTGTCTAAGCTGGTCTCGAACTCCTGGGCTCAAGCTATCCTCCCGTTTGGCCTCCCAAATTGCTGGGATTACAGGCATGAGCCACTGCACCTGGCCAAAGGCAAATTTATTAAGACATTCAAGATGGCAACCAGGGAATATTAAACCCCAAGTGCGGGGCCCTCCTGAAGTTGGGCCCTGTGCCGTGGCACCTGTCACACGCCCACGAAGCTGGCCCTGATTCAAGGCTAGAAAACAGTGTCAAAAGTGGAAATGAGAACTTCTTTTGTACAAACCAATTTGGGTGGATAGAATGATCCTGTAGGGAGGATAAGAAGGGGGATTAGAGGGCAGATTGAATACCAGCTCTAGAGAACCTCAAAAGCCAGACTGAGGATTCGGACACCATCCTATTGGGAAGATTTGAGAGCCGTGAGTAACAAGGTGAACTTGCCAGTTTAGGAGTAATTTCCAGTGAGATGTCTCAGAAGCGTGTGCCTTTCAACTGTTCTTTTTTTTTGTTGTTTCATACATAAAAACTAGAGGAACAATCTTTTTGGATCAAAGAAGGGCAGTTGCCTGGAAGGCCTCTTTTACCCACTTTTCCCACTGTTTAGTGCACAAAATCTGCAGGAACTTTTGACATTTTGCTCTTCTTGCCTCTGGATTTTTTAGTGCTAGTAAATTAATGTGTAAGATGTTGGCAGAAAATGACTTTCACAAGACAGAGTGACCTTGTATTTTTGGTTGGGAGAAAAGTAAAGCAGCAGACACACTAATTGCTGAATTACAATGAACCTTTCTGCAAACCTCTGAATCTCTCAGAGGAATAAAAACAAAGCAAAATTAGAACCATCATATCCAGCAACCAGCTTTGCAGGCAGCAACAGATGGAGATACACCCTCAACTCCTCTCAAAATACCAGAAAAAAAAGTGACTTCTGTTTCTAAGGGCTTGGTAGTAATTTTCATCTGTGTATCTCTCATCTTAGTAGTAATTCATAAAAGCAGATGTTTTCATGACAAACTCACATATGCACACATACACACACACAAACGCATGCACACACAGGCATACCCCATAATCTCCTGCTCCACGTATATATAATTAATACATTATACTGCCGGCGAACCCATGATATAGTTTAAACAGGAGTTGCTGAAAATGCTAATGTAAGAAAGCAAACTTCACCAGGGTGGCGTGAAGCGAGGGTAAGAAATTTTATAATGCTAAAGCACTTGCCAGGAAAAAAAAAAGTCTCTGGGACTCCCCAGAGGCAGAAAAATGGATGTCAGCTTTGAGGAGAAGAATTCAGCTTTTTTTTTTTTGTCATTCTCTTGCTTGCATCGCCCTTCTTGGGAAGACTACTATATCCTTTGTTGGCACGTTCTGACAAAGGGGACAAAGAAACTCTTCCCCTCGGTTTTCCTATGCATTTCTGGCTAGCCTCAGCTAGTGTAGACCTTGCTCTATCCTGCATAATGTGTCCGCCTCACCTTGGTTATTCTTTTGAGGAGGTCATAAACATTTTCAGCTTTTTGGACAGATCCTTGCCCAAATACACTCAGTTTTGAAGCCAGCACCACTGTACCTTGGTTCCTGGATGCTTTTTCATTGTATAGACAGGGTGGCCTTTCTGAGAAAGTGGGGTTGGAAAGAGTCAATGGTGGAGCCAGACTGACCAAGGTCTCAGTCCTGGCACTGCCCTTTGTTGTCTCTGTGACCCCTGCGCAGTCACTTGGCTTCTCCTCCCTGCTCTGAAGACGAGGGTGAGGATGCTGCCTTCTCACAGGTGTGTTGTGTACATAAAGCACACTCATCTCTCTAATGCACATGAACACAATAGGCACGTAGGACATGTTACCATTGGCTCAATTCACTTGCCTGCCCTCCTCAGCTGGGACCAGGTGAAAAAGTTTTGCATATGTAAAAGGCCTGCCCATATGAGACTAGATTTCCCTTCCTGCTTATCAGAATGCTAAGACGACAGCTTTGCTTCTCCTCAAGGTGTCCAGCAATTTTATCTCGTCTCAATTATGTTCAGATAATCTATTCTTCTGCTGCTTTATCTATGGGCTCAGAGTTGAACTAGTCATCAGGGCAACTCTGGAAACTTAGCTGATAATCTGTTTCTAGCAGAGTGTTCCTTCTGGAAGATGACCAGACCCTTGGAGTATCCCAAACACTGCCACATGCTTCCTTGGGCTATTCTGTAATGTCCATCAGGAATAGCCATGTTCCCTATAAGACAATCCCACAATTTTTCTTTTCTTTTCTTTCTTTTTTTTTGAGTTGGAGCTCACTCTGTCGCCCAGGCTGGAGTGCAGTGGCATGTTCTTAGCCACCGCAGCCTTGATCTGCTTGGCTCAGGCAATCCTTCCGATTTAGCCTTCCAAGTAGTTGGAGCTGCAGGCATATGCCACCATGCCTGGCTAGGTTTTTGAGTTATTGTAGAGATGAGGTCTTGCCAAGTTGCCAGGGTTGGTCTCGAACCTGTGGGCTCAGGGAATCCTCTCACCTCGGCCTTCCAAAGTGCTGGGATTATAGACGTGAGCCACTGCACCCAACCAATTTTTATTTTCATAGAGTAGATTTACTGGCAACTTCTTCTGCCGTCTTATTATCCACCTCCACCCCCTGGCTTTATATTGACTATTTTAAAACTAATGATCATTTTTCGTAGATGTTTTTCAGTAGTTTTTGTCAAATAACAACCCCATACAGTAAAACACCACATTCAGTTCTTTTGACCTAACATTTGCAACCTGTTTTTGTGAAAGTTTTACATGTCACTCAAAGTTAAGTGGGTGCTTTTTCTTCTTATTTTCTGGCCAAGTGAGTGTTTGGTATCATGAACCTAAAACATTTATTTAAATTAAAATTTTGTCTATATTCTAAAGTGTATAGCGTCAATTATCCATTTGCTTGTATATAAGGTCAGAACTACACTAAAGAAGATCAAGATTCTCTTTGTTCCACCTCCATTTAGAAATGAAGTACATGTCTTTGGTAGACAATGGTTGTGCTCCCGACTTTCACTGAAGAGCTCCTTTGCAGAGATTTGTTGTTAAATGTAACCTCAAACTAACTGCTGTTCAATATGTATAAAAAACAAAAACGAGAGAGATAATATTTATGAGTGACTGCTGAGAAGATGTGTAACCCATTTTATTTGATACAATGAAATCTCTCCTTGGTTCAAACTACAGATTAAAAGTTCCTAAAGCATCACACATCACTGCATGTTGAAGAACATTGGGGAGGGGAACCAATTATGCAGAATCACTGCCATATTTTCTATCTAGAGTGTTGCTGAGAACAGTGTTTGCTGCATCACCATTTGTCCCCTTTAGAAGACCTAGGGAGAACTTTCTCTTAGTTCTCAGGATAAGGTACTTGCCATGGCTTGAATATGGGTTGTCCCTATCAAAATTCATGTTGAAATTTGATTCCCAGTGTGACAGTATTGGGAGGTGGGGCCTGTTGGGAGGTGAGTAGACCATGGGGACACAATCCTCATGGATAGATCAGTTCCATATCATGGGAATAAGTGGGTTCTCACTCTCATGGAAGTAGATTAGTTCCTGTGAAAGTGAGCTGTTACAAGCAAGGCCAATTCTTGTGTTGGGTCTCTCCACAAGCTGGTTGTCTTTTTGCTTCTCTGCCATGTTGTGATGCAGTGCATGGCCCTCAGTAGAAGCTGAGACATTGCCATCATCATGTTCTTGGACTTCTCGGTCAC
Source organism: Tarsius wallacei (assembly GCA_963574415.1). Taxonomy (NCBI): domain Eukaryota; kingdom Metazoa; phylum Chordata; class Mammalia; order Primates; family Tarsiidae; genus Tarsius; species Tarsius wallacei. The sequence continues at coordinate 12,624 of CAUYQG010290118.1, forward strand.
AAGAATCATGAAGCCAATAAACCTCTTTTCTTTAAAAATTACCCAGCTTTGAGTCTTTTGTTATAGCAACACAAAACAGACTAAGACAGCACTATACTTGGCTTTCTCCATTATTATCTTGTAGACTTTGTGATTCATTTAAAGTTTACACTTCTCTTTTTGCTTGGGCTGCAGAAAGCTTAAAATCAAATTTGCACCTTACCTTTCCTGAGTGTGCAAGGTTCATGGTAACCTCACTCCACCTCCGTCCCCAGAGTGAAGAAGGATTCCCAATGTTCTGGGGGCTTTGTCTCTCACCTAGTCTCCACACCTTCACCAGCAGTAGCAAAGACCCCTCATGTACCTCACTGTGTAGGGAGTCAGAAGCTCTTCTCTCCAATACTCAACACTTGGCTGTCATTACCTACCTTGAAGCCATCACCAAGGCCTTTTATCATTCTTACGTATTAGTCACCATTGGAAGTGGCAAACCCATAGGTCATTTCTCAATGCTCGATTCTCACTCCCTAAGGGTCTCTCATTCCCTTTTCATGACTCCATCTGTGATCCTTAACAACTACATTCTTCCTCTGTGCCCTCCAAAGCTCAAGGTCAGTTGTTAGAAAGAGCTCCTGTGTCTCTACCACCTCTTCGAACTCTTTCCACCTTCTTCCTCTACCTGAAACTTGACCCTTTGCTGAAGTCAATCTCTGCCCTGCAGTTCTCTCAGGTGGGATTCTTTTCTTTCCCACAGCCCTTCTACAATGGGACCACACTGCTTTTCTAAGCCATTCCAGTCTGTCCCTCCTACTCCCTCACCCCAGCTCTGTATCTCATGCCATCAGCATATTCTGTACCCATTCTTCCTAGTTGCAGTCAGATATAGACCCCTCTCCTTGGTTCACTCTCCCTTCTTTTTTGAAGATTTTAATTCCTGGTTCACTGACTCTCTTTCCAGCCCAGTCCTTTCATAACTGCAGATGATTTCAAGTAGAAGATACTCCCAATGTTATAACAGCTTAGTTTTCACAATGTGTTGTCTTCCAAACAAACTCACACTCTCAGTTGTGTGGCCATATCCTAGAAATTGATATTACCACAAAGGATTGGAATGGAAATAAGCACAAACGGAGTGGTTTTAAACAATGCCTATTTGTTAGCCCAAAGCAGAAGTCTGGACACACATGTATTCTCACATGGCACTCATGTGATTGTGGCAGACTTCGTTTACTTGAACTTGTAAACTGAGATCCCCACCTCTTTGTTGGCTGTCAGTCTGGGTCACTCTTGGCTTTCAGAGACCACCATATTCCTTAACATATGTCTTCCTAAATCTTCAGAGGCAGTGATGAAGAATTTCATTTCTGTAGAGTGTTTCTCATGCTTTGAATCAATCCAGTCAGGAAGAACCCTGTCCCTTTTTTTAACTTAAATTTTTTTTAATTCTAAAATTGTGGGATACATTTCAGGGTTAGGTATACAAATATTCACTGTGCAGGTACCCTTGTTGATGAGGTGTGCCCCCCCTTCCCCAGACAGATTTCCACTACTGTCAATCCCACCTTCCTATCTCCCCTCCCCTCTGCAGTTAACTGCTACAGTCAATCCTTTTCTTACAGTATTGCAGTAGTTGTTCAAGGTCCACTTATGAGTGAGAACATGTGATACTAAGTTCTTTGTTTCTGTGAAAGATCACTCAGTATTATAGACTCGAATTCCATTCAGGTTGCTGCGAAGTTCATGATTTTATTCTTCTTTATAATGGCAAAATGGATAAAATATCATGAGGCAACAATATATTGTCTCCAAGAGACTCATCTCACCAGAAAGGACACTCACAGACTCAAAGTAAGAGGATGGGAAGCAAAATTTCAGGCGAATGGAACACAAAAGTTACGATCTTAATCTGGAGTTACGATCTTAATATCAGAAAAAATACCCTTTAAGCTATCAAAAATTAAAAAAGATACAGAAGGTCACTACATAATGATAAAAGATTCAATCCATCAACAAGAAATATCCATCTTAAACATATATGCACCCAACATAGGAGCACCAACTTTCATAAAGCAGCTTCTAAACAAACTTTAAAAAGATATTGACTCTAACACTATCATAGCCGGGGATTTTAATACCCCACTCACAACCCTAGACAGATCATCAGGACAAAAAATCAGCAAGGAGATCCGGAACCTCAGTGTGACTCTTGATCAAATGGACTTAATTGATACCTACAGAACACTCCACCCTGTCCCCTTTAAAGATTCACCTGACGAGGTCAAAATACATGAGGCTAACTTCCCTTTCTTTAAAGCCAGCTGTGCTATATAGCATAACCTAATCACTTGAGTGATAGTCATACATTTATAGGTCCCACACTCAAACAAACAGGAGATTATCCAAAGGCTTAGCCTTGGGGGAAGGCTAGTCATTTTAGAATTCTGCCTACCACACCCTCAAGATTATTGACTTATTTTTTTTGAGTCAGGATCTCACTCTCTCACCCAGGATGGAGCACCGTGGCACAGTCACAGCTTACCAAAGCCTTGACCTCCTGGGCTCAGGCTATTTTTCTACCACAGCCTCCCCAGTAGCTGGGACTACAGGCATACACTACCACTCCTGCTAATTTTTTATTTTTTTATTTTTTGTAGAGATGAGGTCTTGCTATGTTTCCCAGGTTGTTCTTGAATGCGTGGGCTAAAGCAATCCTCTCATCTCAGTCTCCCAAAGTGTTGGGCTTATAGATGTGAAATACCAGGCCCAGTCAAGATTCTTAACACGGAATCCCATTCTTAAGCCAACACCTACTATCTGCAGCTCACTTTCTCTACTTCCACAACTTCAACAATATTTGGAAGCTATGCTTTATTGATTGCACCACGTTTCCATGTCCCTCTTTCCTATCCTTCCCTTACTGCCTTCCTTTCTCAGCATAAAGGTCAATCATGCTCATCACTCGTTGAAATATGCCATTAATTCTTTTTTCTTCTCTCCCTTTGTTTTATTTGTCTGGCAAAACCCCGACATGGCTAAACCCCACTCTCCTCCCCCATGCTTGTATCCGTGCAAATAAACATGGCTGGATAAAAGCATGTTCTACACTAGTTGGTCTTCCTTTAAATCTGTGAGTATTAACTCAAATAGGTTCTTAAAGCTGCCTGGAAGTCATAAGACATTTCCCTGAAATAAGATTCCCAAACTTTTAGACTTAGAACAAAAGTACTCAACCCTCTTTCACTTGCAAATTCCCTAAAATAATTTTCAAAACTATATACCCCCTTGCATACAGTAAGTCCCCGACATACGGACCTTCAAGTTGAGAACTTTCAAAGATGCTAATATGCATCCACATGTCCAATCACATAAGTTAGTTCAAGTGTCTGGCGTACACTGTGCATCCTCTACAAGTGGGTGTGCTTTTGCGTACTTTGCTGCACGGCACTGTACAGAGTACAGTAGTACAGTATCTTTACTTTAAGCCTAGGATTTCTGGAAGCAAGCATAAAAGCAGCAGTAATGTAGCTGGTACACAGAGCTGATGGTGTTAGTTGGGTACCTAAGCTAAGTTTGTTGAACTTACAAGTAAGTTGGACTTATGAACGCGCTCTCAGAGTGGAGCTCATTCGTTTGTAAGGGATTTACTGTAGTCTAAGTTAATACTTAAAATTTTAATCAGAGATTTAAATAGTTGAAAATCTTATTTACAATGTGCTATTAATGTTTACATTATTAAAAAGTTGCAAAACTCATCTAAATCACTCCAAATAAATCTTCATATGATAGCAGTTTGAGATCCACCTTGTTCATTTAAAAATGCATAAACAAGTTCTTCTTAATCAACTTGAAATTTGACACCATTCTTCTTTCTCTTTAAATTCATACTTTCACTCCACTAGTAACATATACACACAAATACACGCATTCCACTTGTAACATATATACACATTTTTTTTTTGAGACAGGGTCTCATTCTTGCCCAGGCTGGAGTGCAGTGGTGTGAATCCAGTTCACTGAGGCATAGACTTTTTGGACACAAGGGACCTTTCTGTCTCAGGTCCCTGAGTAGTTGGTACTACAGGTGCATACCACCACACCTGGCTAATTTTTGTATTTTTATTTTTAGAGACAAGGTCTCACTGTGTTGTCCAGATTGGTCTTGAACTCCTGGACTCAAGCAATTCTCTTGCCTCTGCCTCCCGAAATTCAGGGATTATAGGCAAGAGCCTGTGCACCAGGCCAAGAATTTTATAACTAGAAGTATTATGTTCACCTTCTCACTCTTTACTGAGATAAAACACTTATGTGGTTAAAGTAAAAGAAGTTTCCATTTTCTGACTGTAAGTTTCTAAATATTTTTTTATTCTGATTTAAGGTATCATTACAATTATGGTTATTTTTATTCAAAATTATATAAATTATATTTTGAAAAATAAACACTAACTATGAAAGAATAAAATTTTAACCATATATCTTACAGTAAGCATAGAGTAGGTACATTCCCAAAATTTCACTTTGAAAAAATTTGAGGCCGGGCTCAGTGTCTCAGCCTGTAATCCCAGAACTTTGGGAGGCTGAGGAGAGTGGTTTGCTTGAGCCCATGCATTCGACACCCACCTGGGTAACTTGGCGAGACCTCATCTCTACAATAAGTCAAAACTTAGCTGGGCGTGATAGTGCACACCTGTAGTTTCAACCATTTGGACGGCTGAGGAAGAAGGATTAGGGGAGTCTAGCAGGTTGACGCTGGGGTGGCCGTGAGTGTGCCACTGCACTCCAGCCTGGGTGACAGAGTGAGACTCCGACTCAAAAAAAAAGAAAAAATTTGAATTCACAAAGTTGCAAGGATGGCGCCATGAACACCCTTATATTTGTCACCCAAATTCAGCAATTGTTAGCATTTTTCCATATTGCTGCCTCTCTCTCTACATATAAGTTTTCTTCTTTCGAGGAAGGAAAACCTTTCTGGCTTTTTGAGACTGCTCGTTGAAGAGTGAGGACATGCTCCCACAATAACATAAGCAGAGGCAGAGTGCAAGGATGAGACACAGATGGCGGGAACGACATGGTAGTGGGCTGCTTCAATCTACATGGACATGGAAAACATCGTGCTGCTTCTATTCTCTTGTGAGAGAGGAATTCAAGGAAGACAGAGGAGTTGTTGGATGTTCACAGAAAGAGAAGAAAGTATGAAAGTCATATTGGCCAGTCGCCTTCCGTCTGGAGCGAAGGCACCTTTGGAGTGCGCAAAGACCTTCAGGGATGCCAGGCTGCGAGTCCATTTCTGGGTGAGTCCTCTCCTTATATTTCTGCCTGCCACTTCCTGCCTCCTTCCAACTTCAGGAGTCCCACTCCGAGTCTACTACCCGCTCTTTGCAGCTTGTTTCCTCTGTTTCATGACTCCAGCCATGCTCTGGGCTGATGCTCTTTCCCATGATGCGCTCTCTTTACAAGCCTTCCAGGACACCGCGTGCTTCTAGTTTTCTTCCTTCCTCATTGCACTTCTTTTGGGGTTCCATCGCTCATCTTCTTCAGTGCTGACTACTAAACATGGAAGCACTTAGGGCTGACACCCTGGATGTGCTCACAACTTCCATGATGGTGTCTCCAGCCTGGTCTCCTCTCTGAGCCCCAGATTTGCATACCTACCCACAAAGAATCTTCATTTTTTTTCTGAGTGAGGGTCTCTCACTCTGCTGCCCAGGTTGGAGTGCAGTGGCACAATCATGGCTCACTGCAGCCTCGAACTCCACCCTCAGCCTCCCAATAAGTTGGGGCAAAAGAGGCACATCACTGTACCTGACTGAGCTTTGTAATTTTTTGTGGAGACAAGAGGGGTCTCGCTAGGTTGCCCAGGCTGGTCTCAAACTCCTGGCCTCAAACAATCTTCCCACCTTGGCCTCCCAAAGTGCTGGGATTGTAGGCATGAACCACTGAACCTGGCTAAAATCTTCATTTGGATGTATATGAAGCACACCAGACTTTTGGTAGCAAAACCAAACTCCTGCTACTTTTGTCTGTAAACCTAATATGAGGTTTTCCCCATCCCAATCAAAGCTATTTGATTCTTTCCAATGCTCAGGCCAACAATTTTGGAGTTTCTCTCACTCTTTCTCTCTCATTCTCTCTCTTCCTGCCCCCCTCCTCCCCCTTCCCCCAGTCTCTCTCTGTTTCAACCTCCATTGCCAATCCTTCAGCAAAATCTTTTTACTCTATTCACAAACATATTCAGAATCTGGCCACCTTCTTGTGCGTAATGCATGTGACTCTGTTTCCCCTCCCAGAAAAGCGGGTTTTTAAAAAATTGAGGATAGCTTCTGCAAATGCATTTCATGGGATAACCAAGTTTGGGGTAACTAAGTTTGGTAACCCAACAGGTAACCAAGTTTGGAAGTACAAGCGATGTTTTGTTTCTTAACCAATTCTCTCATTCATGACTTCTAAAAGATCGTTGAAATCTGAGGCTGTCAGGATTGCTTCTGACTGCCTGACCGTATATTGGCTTGAGTAATCATCGGGTCCATCCAAGCCCATTTTCTCTTTTTCATCTGAGACCAAGCCCTCTGCAGTAACAAGTTTACTCTCTCTACTTTCTACTCTTCCACATCTGCTTCATATTACATGCACTTGTTCCTCTGCCAGAACATTCTGTTGACATTTTGAAATAGTTTACCTTAGAAGCTGGGAGCAAATTGAAGGTTGGACATGGCACCATTAGAAGTTTTTATGGATAGAGATAAATCAGTTCTGTATTTTTTTTAGGGGATTGGGATCTCACTCTGTTGTCCAAGCTGATGTGCAGTGGCATGATCACGGTTCACTGCAGCCTCCACCTCTTGGGCTCTGGTGATCCTTCCATTTCAGCCTCCCAAGTAGCTGGAACTACAGGTGCACACCATCAAGCCTGACTAATTTTTTATCTTTATTTTTGTAGAGACAAAGTCTCACCATGTTACCTAGGCTTGTCTCAAACTCCTGGGCTCAAGCAATCCGCCCACCTTGGCCTCTCAAAGTGCTGAGATTACAGACGTGAGCCACTGTACCTGGCCAGTTTTGTATTTTTATAAATTTGACACCCTAACTTTCAAAGACACAACTGTAAAACCACACATTGGAAAATGTCTTGGTAGAACCCATAATCTATTCTATCAGATATTTCTCCTATTAATTATTTTCCCTAGCACTCGAGGATTGGAAAGTGGCTGACAAAGGTGTTAAGGGCTGATTCAAGGCAGTTTTCATTTACACACAATTTAAAAGCACATTCAGAATGATTTTCGCCTCTTAAATGTGTCAGTGATGATGCTATGGTGTGCAGCAGCGTGGCAAGAGTGACATGGTTAATGCAATAATATACTCTTCCATCACTTTTATGAGACATTTGCATCCTTTTATGCAACACCTAATTGACAATTGCCCCACCAGTCGTCCCCAGTGGAGCCACCTATTAGATGGAATTTATGGCCGTTGCTTTTAAAGTCAGTGAAATGACATGAAATTAAAATCTATTTTCAATGGCATTCAATGAGATCTTTTCTCTGGCTGGAAAAATTGCATTTCCAAAAAAGTATTTATTTATTGTGTAGTTGAGTAAATGCACCCAGGAGAAGCTGCACTATCATGTCACCGCGTGGTATGCTTAAATAGTTATTTTCTTTTTTTGTTGTGGCCTGCTTGTGTTTGAAAGGACCATTTCTACCCTTGTGCGGCACTTCTCATGCGTGGCAGGGCACAGTCAAGGAAGCCCCTATTTTGGGGAAACAGGTACTCCTCATCACCCCAGTACTCCAGATATTCCTTATCCTGCTCAGGAAATACTTGCCGAATGAATTAGTGAATCAATAGGCTGCTTGCCTGGCCTTGTTATTTTTGTGGTTTTGGTACATTTAAAAAAATCCCCCCCAACCTGTTAAATTTTTACTCCACAAACAGTTGAGTTTTGTAGTGAAGCCCAAGAATAGATGCTTTATTCATTTATTTTTTAAGGAGGTTAATGAGCGACTGCTGCTCAGAATTGGCACCTTGTCCCATTGATTGATGGGTGGGTCTCCCAAGGTGGCCAGTGGCTTGGGTGGCCGCCATGACTTTCTGACCCATCCGGTCAGCCTCATGTTGGGTAGACTGGTGAAGTGAGCACAAACATCATTTGGGGTTTGGGAAGGGCAGTCAACTTTGACTTTTGACTCGATCTAAAATCAGCATGCAGATCAATGCCCTCATCTTCTCTGACAAGGTCACAGGAGTAACACAATTTGCACGAATGCGCAACTGACTACTTCCTAAGCTGTAACAGCTGAACTGGAGAGTTTGCCCTCCTTATAGTGAATGTGAATTATAGGGACTGTGAGCCTGCTCTGAGCCCCCAGTGTCCTGTCAATCCTACAAGTTCTCCATGCAAAGACTATATCTACCTTGTTTGCTCTTGTAGTCCCAGTGCCTGACTTTCTGTCATTCAACAGCATTCATGGCACTCTCTGAGGGTGAGCTGGGGTCTGGCAAATATTGTCGAATGCATGGAGTCTTTAACTCTTTTCATCTTGTGGATAATATTTTAGGGATGGGTTTGGGTTTTGTGACTCCTGAAGTTGATATACTTTGGTGGAAGGATCTGCTTTAAGAAAAAGAGTAAGATTCAATCTGCCACACATTACAAAATCTGTGGCTTTTTGGAAGTTCTCACAAGTATCAACTTCCTATAATAGTAGCAGATTGACTTCCGGGCAAGATGGCGATGGAACAGGTCGGACTGTGAGAGTCTCCGCAAAAGCAAGTGTCCGTAGAGACTCTCTGTGTGAGTAGGTGTGTGCTGGTGGGTGAGTGAAAGTCTGTCTGAAGGGAGACTCGGGTTCATGCACCTGGGGCTCTCCTCCGGAAGTGACTACAACCCCCCACTGCCATGAGATTGGACACCCGGGGACACAGGATCGTCTGCTATTCTTGGGGCTTTCTTGAGAGGAGGCAGCAGAGGACAGACGCCCCTTAGCACTGGCACCTGGCCCACGCCATCACCTGTAGCAGCAGACCTGGCAAGAGAAGGCAGGTCGTGGAATCTGGAATAAAGCTCCAGTGCTGGTGATGGGATGCCAATGGGCACCATATTCTCAACCCAGACTGGGCAGAGACTTGCACTGCCCTGCCTAGCTCCACTCAGCCTCCATCTTGGGACCCAGAGGCTATAACCTCATCAAACTTGGAGAGACAGGTGCTCGCCCCCAACACAGGAACAGGCACAAACAGTGTGTCAGATCTGAGTGGGAGACTTGACAGCAGTAACATCGAGGAGGGGGGCAAACAGATACCCCCACTGTGTGGACAGATTGCACGGCAGTGGGATGTGGGTTCCAGAGGGCCCACACATCTGTCAGTGGATACTGGGATCTGCAGATAGCTTCTGAATACAGCTTCCCCCTCAATTAAATCTCAAAACTGCAAAGAGCACAGCGTCCCACGCCTTTGTCCAGCTTCAGAATTGAACAAAGTGAGAAGATCTACATAAGAAAGAATAGGATATTGAGAAAACAGAAATAAAAGCTATCCTCCCATCACTGAACAACAACATTAAAAAAGAGGTAAAAAAAGAATAAAGGGACGGGGGAGGAAAACCTACATAAATGAAGAAAAACCAAAGGAAGAATATGAATCTCACACAGACCCCTGGGAGATCAGCCACTGAGAATACAGACTCCAGAACTCAGAGAATGAAGAGCTCCCAGAATGACTGGTCACAAACCACAAACCCAAATATTAGGATATTAATAGAAAGAATAAATAAAAGTGAGGAGAGACAAGAAGGAATGAAGGAGTTGATAAATGAGATAATGAGATAATAGCAAGAAAGAATAGAGTGAATGTAATAAACAACAAACAGATTTAACCAAGCAGAAGAAAGAATCTCAGAGCTTGAGGACAGAAAAACAGAACTAATCCAAACTGTTAAAAACATAGAAAAGAAGCTTTAAAAGACAGAACAAAACCTCCAAGAGACGAACAATTATTTCAAGAGGCTGAACCTGAGATTAATTGGATTCCCCAAGGCAGACAGAGACCACTCTGGAACAAACATTCCATGATATTATCTAAGAAAACTTCCCCCATCTCATCAGTGATGTGACCATTCAAACACAAGAGATTCAGAGAAAACCTGCAAGACAGCAAATGAGAAGACCAACTCCCAGACACATAGCAATTCACCTACACAAAGTAGATGTAAAGGAAAAAATCCTAAAGGCAGCAAGAGAGAAAGGTCAGACTACCTACCAGGTAAGACCAATTAGAATAACAGCAGGTTAATCTACAGAAGCACTTCAGACTAGGAGAGCCTGAAGCCCAATCTTCAAAATTCTCAGATAAACAATTTCAACCAAGAATTACCTACCTAGCTAAGCTAAGTTTCATCAGTGATGGAGAATTAAAATCCTTTGCAGACATTCAATTCCTAAGAGTTTATGCTGCCTCATGACCAACTTTACAAGAAACCCTTAAGAAAGTATGATTCAATCTGCCAGAAAAAAGGAAAAAAAGAACAACGATGCCCTTCACAAGAATACAGGAAAAAGATCTAAAACACATATGAATCAACTCCAAAATCAAAAGAAAGAAAATAAACAAATAAATAAACAAACAGCAGCAACAACAACAAACTCTATAAAAACCTCATGACAAGTATAAACTTTCACATCTCAATAATTAGTCTGAATGTGAATGGACTAAATGCACCACTGAAAAGATATAGAATGGCAAATTGGGTAAGATATCATGAGGTTACAATATATTGTCTCCAAGAAACTCATCTCATCAGAAAGAATACTCACAGAATCAAAAGGATGGGAAATAAAATTTCAGGCAAATGGAACACAAAAGAAAGGAGGAGTCATGATCTTAATATCAGACAAAATACCCTTTAAGCTATCAAAAATTTAAAAAGATATGAAGAGTCTCTACATAATGATAAAAGTTTCAGTTCATCAACTAGAGATATCCATCCAAAACAAATTTACACCCAACATAGGAGCACCAACTTTCATAAAGCAAGTTCTAGGTAAACTAACAAAAGATATTGACTATAACACTATCATGGCTGGGGACTTAAACACCCCACTAGCAACAATAGACAGATCATCAAGACAGAAAGTCAACAAGGGAATCCAGAACCTCAATGTGACTTGGCCAAATGGACTTAATTGATGCCTACAGAACACTCTACCCAACGAACATGGAATATAGATTCTACTCATCACCACATGGAACATACTCTAAGATAGACCACATTCTCAGCCATAAATCAAACATAAACAAATTCCATAAGATTGAAATTCTGCCATGCACTTTCTCAGACCACAGTGGAATAAAAATAAATATGAATACTAACAAAGATCCCCCCAAACCTACAAAGACATGAACACTGAACACCATGATGCTAAACAACTCCTGGGTCAACACAGAAATCAAAACAAAGATTAAAAGACACCTGGAAACAAATGAAAATGAAGAATCATCTTTTCAAAACCTTTAGGATGCCTTGAAAACTGTAATAAGAGGGGAATTAGTATCTCTACGAATACACAGAACAAAATGGAAAGATGACAAGTCAACAGCCTAACAAATCACCTAAGGAAGCTGGAAAAGCAAGACCACTAAAACCCCAACTTCAGCAGAAGAATCCAGATCACCAAAATAAAAGTCCAAATTTGGGACATAGAAGACAAAAAGTTAATACAAAAAAGAACAATGAAAACAAAAGCTGATTTTTTTTGAAGGGATAAAGAAGATTGATGAATCCCTAGGTAGACAGACCAAGGAAAAGAGAGAAAAAGTCCAAATAAATGCAATCAGAAGTGCAAAAGGTGAATTCACAACTTACCCTGCAGAAATACAAAAGATGATCAGAGATTACTATGTACAAACTGTGTGGAAACAAACTCAAAAACCTAAATGAAATGGAGGATTTTCTTACATCAAAAACCTCCCCAGGTTGAAACAAGAAGAAATTGATACCCTAAATAGACCAATAACAATCCAGAAAATTGACTATGTACAAGAAAACTACCTACAAATAAAAAAGCCTTGAATCAAATCGCTTTCCAGCAGAATTCTTTAAAACATACAAGAAGGAGTTGATACCAATCCTATTTAAAGTATTCCAGGCAATCCAGAAAGACGGAACTCTCCCCAAATCATTTTACGAAGCTAATATTGCATCGATACCCAGTCTGGGTAAAGATCCAACAAAAAAAGAGAACTCCAGACCAATATCCTTGATGAACATAGATGCTAAAATTCTCAACAAGATTTTAGCAAGCCAGAACCAACAACACATCTCAGAAATCATCCACCATAACCAAGTAGGCTTCATCCCCAGGTAAAGGGCAAGTTCAACATCCATAAGACCATAAACGTAATTAAATACATCAACAGATGTAAAGACAAAAACCATATGATTGAATCATTAGACACAGAAGAAGTTTTTGATACAATCCAGCACCCCTTCTTGATAAAAACCCTCAAACGTCTAGGCATAGATGGAACATACCTCAAAATAGTAAGAGCCATCTACGAGAAACCCACAGCCAACATACTGCTAAACAGACATAAATTGGTATCATTTTCCTTGAAAACCAGAACAAGACAAGGATGCTCACTCTCACCCTACCTGTTCAACATAGTTTTGGAAGTCCTAGCTAGAGCAATCAGACAAGAGAAGGAGATCAGCAGTATCCAACTAGGAAAAGCGGAAGATAAGTTATCCCTCTTTGCAGATGACATGATTGTATACCCTGAAAACCCAAGAGAATCTGTCAAAAACCTCCTTGCACTGATAAAGGACTTTGGCAAAGTCTCAGGGTATAAAATAAATGTGCAAAAGACAGTCGCATTTCTATATACCAACAATAAACAAGCAGAAACCCAAATAAATAGTGCAATCTCATTCACAATAGCCACACACAAAAAATGAAATACCTTGGCATCTTCCTAAACAGAGACATGAAAGACCTTTACAATGAAAACTACAAAACACTGCTCAAAGAAATCAAAGATGACACAAACAAATGGAAAAATATCCCATGCTCATGAACTGGAAGAACCAACATTGTTAAGATGTCCATTCTACCCAAGGCAATCTACAGATTTAATGCAGTACCCATTAAATTACCAACAGCATTCTTCTCAGACCTGGAAGTGACAATACAGGAATTCTTATGGAAGCATAAACGACCACGATTAACCAAAACAATCCCCAGCAAAAACAAAAAACAAACAAACGAAAAAAAAACAAAGCAGGAGTTTTCCACTCCCAGACTTTAAACTTTATCACAAAGCTACAATAACCAAAACAGCCTGGTATCGGTATAAGAACAGGCAAATAGACCAATGGAACAGGATTGAGATTCCAGAAGCAAAACCTCAATTTCTCAACCAACTCATCTTCGACAAAGACTCCACCACCCACCACTGGGAAAAGGAGAGGCTATTCAGTAATTGGTGCTGGGAAAACTGGCTGACAACAGGCAGAAGATTATTACAAGACCCCTACCTATCACCATACACAAAAGTCAACTCTAAATGGATCAAAGACCTAAACATAAAACCTCAAACTATAAAAAACTTAGAAAATGCAGGAGACACCCTTATGAAAATTGGAACTGGCAACAAATTCCTGATTAAAACCCCAAGTGTCTAGACCATAAGAGATAAGATAGACAGTCATCAAACTGACAAGCTTCTGCAAAGCCAAAGAAACCATCAAGAAAGTGGGAAGACAGCCCACAGAATGGAAAAAAATATTTGCCAACAGTATATCTGACAAAGGCCTAACATCTAGAATCCACAAGGAACTCAAATGCACTGAAAAGAAAAAAAGAAAACTAATAGCCCCATTACAAAGTGGGCAAAAGATATAAATAGGCACTTCTCAAAAGAAGACGTATGAGCAGCCAACAGATACATGAAAAAATGCTCAGCCTCACTGATCATCAAAGAAATTCAAATTAAAAACCACTCTGAGATACTACCTAACTCCAGTCAGGATAGCCATCACTGATAACTCAAAAAAACAGCAGATGCTGGAGAGGACGTGGCAAAAAGGGAACATTTCTAACACTGTTGGTGGGAGTGTAAACTAGTGCAATCTCTGTTGAAAACAGTTTGGCAATTCCTAAAAGTTCTAAAAATTGACCTTCCATACAATCCCACAATCCCCTTACTGGGAATATACCCAGAGGAACTCAAATCACTCTATTAAAAAGAAACTTGCACATGTGTGTTTATTGCAGCATTGTTCACCACAGCAAAAACATGGAACCAACCGTGCTGCCCATCGAAAGAGGACTGTATTTAAAAAAATGTGGTAAACATACACGATGGTATATTATGCAACTATTAAGAAGGACAAAATTACGAACTTCACGACAACTTGGATGGACTTAGAGTCTATAATACTGAGTGATCTATCACGGAAACAAAGAACTAAGTATCACATGTTCTCATTCACAAGTGGACCTTGAATAATTATCATAATACTATAAATAAAGGATTGGCAATAGTGAGAAATTGCCGTGGGGGTGGTACACCTCATCAACAAGGGTACCTGCATAATGAACATTTGTATACTTAATCCTGAATTGTACCCCACATCTTTAAAATTAAAAAAAGAAAAATAACACAAGATTACAAATTAAGTATGAATAGACATTTATTTGGAATGAGAAAAGAAGTTATAATAAATAACTGGAATCTCAGAGGTTCATGTCCCTTTTTTCCAAGTCTTTTTTTAGCCACTTTGCCAGAAATGATTTCTTAGGAATACTTCCCTCTTCCAAACTGTCTTTCTCTCTCCATTTGTAATTCTTTAAAAGTCCCAGAAATTCCCAGTACTACAGGGATTATGTACATGAGGGGCCCTAAATCTTAACCTGTATTAGCTTTACAGTAAACTTACAGGTGATTATTGGTCTTGAGAACCTGAGAAGAGCCTAGAAACAAGAGGGGTAGAAGATGGGGATGGGTGGAAAGAGAGAAAAAGAGAAGGTAGTTCTTGGCCAAGGTAGGCAATTGGCCTTCTGAGAATATGGTAGAAACAGCTTGGGACCAAAACTAGACTCTAGCCCAGAAATGTTGCTCATACCACAACAATTTTCTTTTAGACCATGGCCATGCTTCTGGACTTTTCCTGTCTCTTGTGACCAGGGCCTGGCAGTCACTAGCATTCTGCCTTTGGGCTGTTATTGGATCAAGACCCAGGCATATATAGAGTTGAATAAATTCTCATGCTCTGTAGTCTATCTGTCAGAAATCAGTGAGGAAAATGTAAGGTCAACTGTTCTTTCTCTTTTTCTTCTTCATCTTATTCTGTTCTTATCATCTCAGAAAGGAGAACAACATGTGAGTACCTGTTTCCTTTGTTACTCTTCTGAAACCTAAAACCAAGTTATTTAGAGTCATTTTTTCCTTTCTCTACTTAAATCTCCTCCACTCCTTCACAGATCTTTAAGACCACATTTCCATCACACATTGGATATTGTCTTTTCTATAATATTTCTAAGATTAAAAAAACCTTTAGATGCGGTTCCACGGATCAAGTGAACTCAGTAAATGTGTATGGCATTGTAGAAAGGGTATATAGCAGGGAATCTGGATGGACACAGAACCTTCCAGAGAGGCTATGCTGCTCAGAGGGCAGATGGAGAATGACAAATGTTCCACACTGCTATGGGACCAAGCAGATTACGATGATTCACAAGGAAAGTTAAAGGAAGGTTGGCATGGGGGAGGTAGAGAAGACTATGTAAGAATTCAGGAAGGAGAAGGAGCCCATTGGGTTATATATTCTCCCTGGAGGGGTAATTTGCTCTTCAAGAGAAGTAGAATTTCAGCTTACATCGATGGGCTGGGGGGCAGGAGAAAGGGGTGCTGTCTGGGCAACAAGTGCAGCATGCGTCGAAGAAGGGAACCAGAGGAACGTGGACATGCATGCTCAGGGGAAAGCTTTGCTGTAACATGGGGGAGCATGTTGGGGAAATGTCTGCAAATAAGTAACAAAACGAGGAAGGATAAATTCGGTAAAGGATGCCCTTAATTGTCAGGCTTAGCAGAAAGAGAGTGAGATGTGTCGAGGAAATCGCAGAACTTAGAGTGAGAAGATCTGGGTGGGATTTTGAGGTTACAATTTACTAGCTAACTGACTTAGGGCAAATCATTAAACACTTGGAAGCTTCCCAGTAGATGGTGGGGTAACGTCTGAACTAATGGTTGTAGAATTACCATGAGGCTCAAAATAAAAAAAAACATGTTTAGTCATTAATCATTGCAAGAAACACTCATCCAGTGCCCAGGTCCTAGGGATACTGAGAGTACCAGGCATACAGGGCTCTGTTCTCAAAGAGCTGACAGGTTGGTGTGGAGAACCAGATAAAACACACACAGACCGGACCAAAGGAAACAAGATAATTTCAGATAGTGATAATTGTTACGAGAGGGGAAGAACTGAAAACCAGGTAAAGAATAATGAGACAAC
Source organism: Tarsius wallacei (assembly GCA_963574415.1). NCBI lineage: Eukaryota > Metazoa > Chordata > Mammalia > Primates > Tarsiidae > Tarsius > Tarsius wallacei. The sequence goes on from CAUYQG010290118.1 coordinate 29,113, forward strand.
GATAGGAGAGCTGGGTTCCACTACCTTAGATGTGGCAGTCAGGAAGGCTTCACGGAGGAGCTGACAACAGATGCAAATGAACCAGAAATGTGATGATCTGGGGGACTAGCCTTCCAGGTAGAGGTGACAGCATGCCCATGTTTGAGGGTCAGCAGGAAGGTCTGTGCGGATGGAGAGCAGAGGGAGGATGAAGGACACATGTTTCTTAAGATGGTAGAGATGGATAGTACAAGACCATGCAGTCTAGGGAAGGGAGTTTGTTTTTGATTCCAGGGGTAATAGGGAACACTGGCTGATTTAAAGCCGTGGAGAGGCACAATATAATTTATTCTGTGAGAAGAGAAATACAGTGGCACAGGAATGGAAGGGGAAGGCAGACACAAAACTGTTGTGGTAATTTAGGCAGGAATAGTGGTAGCTCCGACAGGTGACTGTGGGGAGAAGGAAATACGTGTGTGATGGTGAATTGTAGTTGCAACTTGACTAGGCTCAAGAATGCCCAGATAGCTAGAAACACATGATTCCTGGGTGTGTCTGTGAGAGTGTTTCTGGAAGAGATGAGCATTTGTATGGGTAAACTGAGTCAAGAAGCTTGCCCTCTCCAAAGCTGGAGATCCGCATCCAATCTGTAAGGGCCTGATTGAGCTGGGATGGGGCATTCATCTTCTTCTGCCTACCCTGGGATATTGTCCCCAGCTTACCCCTTTAGAGTTGGACCAAGACTCACACCATTGGTTTTTCTGGTTCCCAGGCCTTCAGACTCAGATAGTATTACACCTCTGGTTTTCCTGGGTCTCCAGCTTACAGAAGGCAGATGAGACCTCATGGTTTCCACAATTGCATAAGCCATTTCCTACAATAAGTCTCTCTCTCTCTCTCTCTCTCTCTGTATATGAATGTGTGTGTGTGTGTGTGTGTGTGTGTGTGTGTGTGTGTGTGTTTATCTCTCATTGGTTCCGTTTCTCTGGAGCACCCTGAGCAAACAACAGAGTTAGATTTGGGATATTTTGGGTATCATCATAAAACTTGATTAGATGTGACCTTAGATAAAACGCTCAATGCAAATGCTTTGGATGCAAAAGCCTTGCAAACACACACATGGAGCATGAGCACTGCCTGATTTGGTAGTCAACAGTGAAAGCTGAAGCTCTGGAGCTTGGGAGTGGCGTGAAGCAGCATTTCAGTGAGTCAGCGAGGCAATGCTATCTCGTGCCAGGAGGATGGGCAGGACCCAAGAAGGCATGAATCTGTCGGGCCCAGCACATCTCCACTGGAACCTGCACGTGCATCACCCGGGGACCTCGTTAAAATGCAGATTCTGATTCTGTAGGTCTACGGTGAGATCCAAGATTCCGCCTTTGTGACAAGCTCCCCGGAAATGCCAAACCTGCTGCCTGCCAGCCACTGCCAGTAGCAAACAGTTCAGGAGAGCAGCTCAGGTGAAAGTGAAGGAGGGCTGGAACTGGGCTGGGTGTGTGGGTCGAGAGAAGAGGGATTTGCCTTTTCCAATGGTGGTGGAGGTGGAAGAACAAAAGAGAATCACGAAAAATGATGTTTGAGATCAGGCTGAGCAAGAAACGGTGGTGGCAACGATGTGGGTGCCGAGGTCAAGAGCAGGTTTGGGGAAGGGATTTTCTAGTTCCAGTTCTCTTTTTTTGTGCTGCAGTTTGGGATCTGACTTGGGTACTTGGGTGGGAAACCCCCGTGACCTATTCGGTCTTATCTGGAGGGAGAAAGTCTCCTTCTGTCCTCCTGTCTCTGCCCAATGTTAGAACACAGAGACTGCAAATATTTAAAGAGCCCCCAAAGGCCGAAAGACTGGGAACCTCATTCCAAGCAATGAGGTTGGAATTTGAACCAGTAAGTCATCAGGGAAGTCAAGAAAGACCAAGTTTTCTTGGACTGTGGTGTCTTAGTCTCTGCATGTTAACGACTGAGTGTCCTGGAAGGCCAGTCTCCCTCCGCATACCTCCTACACACGACATGCTTTAGGCTTCAGATATTAATACAAGGAGCCCTGAGAACTAGCATATCTGCAACCCTGATAATAATGAGGACACATTGTTGTGCACTCTTATGCACCACAGGGTCTGTTAACCATTCTGTAGATATTATTTTATTAAAGCTCACAATTCCAGGAGGATAGCATTACTATTACCACTTCCCCCACTCCAAACACCACCCACCACCATTTTATAGCCAAAAGATGTGAGATTTTTGTAAGGTTCAGGGGTTTGCCAAGGCCCCACAATAGGGTGACAGAACTGGAATTCCCTTTAGCGATCCTTTCACCAGGCAGACCCAGGGAGTCTGGTTTCCGCAGCCCCACTCTTAGCCATTTGCAAAATGGTCTCCTGGGCTGCACAGCTGTGAGACTATTGTACTGCTTACCTGGAGTCAGAACTGAGCACCTGGCCCAGCAGTTGGACTATCTGGGCTCTAGTCCTGGCTCTGCCCCTCATTGTCCGTGTGACCCTAAGTACTTGGATTCTTTGGGACAAAATAGTCTCATCGGGGAAGATGAAGGAAAGGGAGATTGCTCAAGCCCGCCATCCATTAGAATCTACGGAAGGGCCTTTTGCAAATATGGATGCTGGCTCCCTTGGAGATGCCGGTACACACAATTTGGTGAGGGACTCAGGCAGGGAAGTTTTGGGTTTCTAAGAAATTCCAGTGGACAGTCAAGGACATGCCTCTAGATGGTTGGTCACTGCTCAAGGAAGGTCCACACCTTCCACTGTCTTTATAAGACTTTGCCATACAAATTTCTATAGGATGTGGGCATCTGACTCTGGTGACCACCAGAACTAATTTCGTGGTGACTTTGACTCTGGCCACAAAGCCTATGTGTGGCTCTATGATCTGAAACATTACACATTACAGAGGTCTGATCTGGTCATAAAAATTCCAGATTTCATAGGTGAAAAATATGAATATGGAAAAGATAATTCTCCCTCTCCACTTTTTTTTTTTAAAGAAACAGCTTCCCCAGAATGGCCTTCAGAGGAGCCCCAAAGCGGCCCTGGTACTTTGTGTGCTAAGAGATAACCCGGAGTTGAGAAATGTGGTCAAGTCTAGCAGGACCCGCCTGGATTTGGCCGGGAGAGTCGCTGCATGTCTGAGATATTACACAGTGATATGAAAGCGAGGCTGAGTGTGACATGGAAGTTATTTCTCCCTGTGGTTGGTGTCAAACATTCTCCTGGGCTTCTGGGAGTTGGTGCTCCTGGGGGATGCATGTGGCAGCAACCGCATGCCCATAAAGTCCTACGCAGGGGAGGTGACACCGCAAATGGCCACCTTTGCCTGAGGACTGTTCAGCAGGATGGTCCCTCCTGGCAAGAAATCTGCCCAGATGTTTTAAGATAACTGAGTTGCAAGACGTGGGTGCGTGCGCGTCTCTCCAGACTGTCCTGTGGACTCCAGCCGGGTGGGTCGCCTGCGGGTCCCCACCTCTCCTCCCTTCTGGTCCTGAACTGCTGAACCCAAACGTGTTTGCCTTTCCGTGGTGGGATGACGTCAGCCAGGAGGCAGCTCCTCGGCTGAGGGAGCCAAGCCCTCAGACGCCGTCTCGGAAGTAGGACAAGGACATTTTGTTTCTGCGATTCACCCGGGGAACGACTTGGTCCCTGAGTCTGGTGCCAAATGTGTTTGCGCAACATCAGCAGCAGCTTCCAAACTGTGGCTCAGGAATTTGCCACGGGCCTCCGTCTCTCCCAGGAGCGTCCACGCGGGCTCGTGTCGAGTAGACACGTCGGGGCAAACCGGAGGCTCAGACCTCACGATAGGTTGGGGTCCTGAGTGGCGATCTCCCTGGCCGGGCTGGGCATGAGACATGGCTCCAAGCCTCAGCCCAGCGGGGACACACAGCCACGGAGGACACAGAGATCAAGCTGACCAGGGCATGGTGCCGTCTTGTTGTGCCTGGGGTGTGCCAGCGCCGTGGAAAGAGCAAGCCATACTATCAGTCTGGCTGTTGTTGCTGTTCTGTGTGCATGAATCCTCCAGGCCAAGAGAAATTCCTTGTGGGTTTCTATACCACAGGCAGTGGTGTGCGATCTCACACACACACACACACACACACACACACACACACACACGCATGTATGGCTGGGCACGGTGGTTCTATCATCCCAGGCTGAGAAGGAAGGGTCGCTTGAGGCCAGGAGTTTGAGACTGGGCGACCCAGTGAGATCGTGTCTCTATAGAACATAATAAGAATAATTAGCCAGCTGTGGTGGTGCACACCTGTAGCCCCAGCTACTCTGCAGGCTGAGGTGGGAAGATTGCTTGAGTCCAGGAGTTTGAAACTGCAGTAAGCTATGATTGCACTCCTGCGCTCCAGCCTGGGCAACAGAGGGGACCTTGTCTCTAAGAAAACACAGCAAAACAAAACAAATAAAAACATGCAAACGCATGCATACATAGTGTTAAGACCCTTTAGGAGATAAAACTTATCTATTGCATGTGTGGATGTATACATGTTCATATTGGGAGAAATAAAAGACTATAAAGTATATAAATTTTATATATAAAAATGTTTGAACATGTATTAATCACCAACATTTTAAAGTTTAATGTTGGTATCTCACAAAGATCAATCAGATAAACTGTTACACTCTGTAGTACTTTACAGTTTATAAAATGACTTCATGTCTCATCTGATCAACCCAACAACTCTGTAAATGTATGAGTTTCCACTCTATTTTAATATCTGAGGAAATTAACCATCAGAGAGGTGAAGTGACTTGCTCAAGATTGCACAGCAATCATGTTCCAGAATTAGGATGAAAAACATGGGTCCTTCCCATCCTGCTTCTCTACCACATTTGCTCTCTAGTCTTGATGTCAGGAAAACGGAAGGCCCGTGAGCATGTGACATCTATTTCTAGGACTGGATGCCAGGGCCTGGCGTCTCTGTGTGTGTCCTGAGGACCAGCAGCATGTCCGCTTCAAGGGGGAACTGTTTAGAAATGCATAATTCCAGGCCCACCCCAGACCTAGATTTTAATCTGCATTTTAGCAGACTCTTCTCAGGCAAATCATGTGCCACGGTCAAGTCTGGAACTACCTGGAAGATGGGGCTAGGGTTTCAGTCTCATTTCCATCACAATCAAGAGCCCCTGAGTGCCAGATAGAATTGCATCATCCGGGGAGCTAAAAACAGAAAAAAAAGCACACACGCCAGCATCACGCCTGTGATTCTGCCTCGAGTGGGAGATCAGCTTGTTTTGAAACCCCCCCAGGTGGCTTGGGAGCCCTTGAGCTAGACCCCCTGAGGCTTCTGCTCCCTTGTTTCTGTCCCTGTGAGCCTTGTCTTTAGGAAACAGGCCTCGATATGCCTCTCCCACCCAGGGCTTCATTGACATTTCGGGATTAGCAGAACATTTTGTGTTGAACCCAACTTTTTTCCTTCTGCCCAGAGACTTGACTTCAACTAGCACGTGGGTGCATCAGTCTCTCACGGTAACTGCTCAGAAGGGAGGTGTACTTTGTTCCCTTCCTCTTCCCCAGGAAAATGAGTGAAAATGTCAGTAGGGAGGCCCTGGGCCCCCCACTTTTAGCTGAGGAACTGCGGAGAGCATCCCGCAGCGTTGAAGCCCCTAGGGTCAGGAGGAAGGGCCCGCTCGCTCGGCTCACCCTTCAGGTGAGGCTCTCCATGTCTCCCAGGACAGATGGGACAGTCAGTGTGTTGTAAGTGCTGCCGAGAACACCCGGAGAGCTGGGTCCCAGGGAAAGCCTTGGCTGTTTCTGAAAAGGCCCCAAAACAGTACTGTGTTCATGGCACCTCTTAAGAAAAAAAGCAAACTCCAAAAGAGAACCCGCGTTTTCCTGTGTGCGTGGCGTCATGCTGGAAGACTTGGGAATGCAAGCGCTGGCCCATCGAGCCATCTGCTTGAGACATCAAGAGAGAGATTCTTTAGGGAGGGATGAAGCCGGGTCAAGAGAGGACAGCTGTGCAGCCGAAGCCATGGAGCCAGCTCATGTGTGAAGGAGCTCGTAATTCTAGAAGTGCAGGAGTGACGCCCAGCAGCCGGCCCCGTGCTGACTTAGTGGGTTTTGCAAAATGGTCTAGAAATCGCCGGGGGTTTCTTGCAGAGTCCTGCCCTGCCAGTGTTCGGGCAAGCCCGGGCGCTCCTGTTTTCATCTGACATCTGTGCCTGTCATGCCCTGCGCTGGACATGTGAGGACACGTGCTTAATCTGGGTGCCACACACAGAAAACAGGCAGCTGTTGCCATTCCTGGCTGCCACACTTGTACCCGGTCACGTCCCACTTGACTTCCCTCTCTCCATTCTTCTTCGTTTCAGGGCTTAGCAGCTGCACGGCTAATTATTTTATTTTCCTCTCCCAAAACTTCTTGGATTTCTCTCATCGTTTCCCTTCTGTCTCTTCCTGGCTTAGATGCCCAGAGCAAAATCCAATTCCCCCAGTGAAATCTCCCACTCTCCCTCCCAGGCTCTGGGTCTTGGGCAACCAGGAAAGAATAGGGGAGAGCCTCTCTTAGGTTTTGAGCTAGAGGAAGGTTCTGGGCTCTTGGTACCTGGGGTCTCTGACACTTCCCTCTCCACATGAATCGGGTATCCTCAACCACTGCGGACATGTCAGGGCTGTGATCATTTATCTAACAAAGAAGAGGGGCCTGGTGTGGTGGCTCACGCTTGTATTCCCAACAATTTGGGAGGCTGGAGTGGGAGGATTGTGTGAACCCAGGAGTTTGAGACCAGTTTGGGCAACACAGTGAGACCTTATGTCTAAAAAAAAAAGAAAGAAAAATGGCTAGGCATGGTGGTGTGCATCTATAGTCGCAGCTACTCAGTAGGATGAGGTAGAAGGATCGCCCTGTGGTGTTCTGTGATCATGCCACTGAACTCCAGCCCGGGTTACATATTGAGACTGCAACTCAAAAGGAGGAGGAAAAGGTGAAGGGGAAGGAGGAGGAGCCACCAAGGCAAGGAGGAGTCCTGCTGTCTCTCGAATCTCAATCCTGTGCATTTCAGAATCCTCTGGGACATTTGTAAAACATTCTCACTCCCGAGTCCCATGCCAGAACCCTAACCCAGCAGCTCTGCATAGGCTGAGGGCTGGGCTGAGAGGCGCTAGCCATTACACCTCCTTCCTGGAGCAGGGTCTGAAGCCCCATCAGATCACCAAATCCCCATTTCCAAGATGGTAGGCCATGGCGGTCTCCAAATTCAAATGCCAGGTAAAAGGGAACAGAATTAAGCTCAAGTTTACTCACCCAATGGGAAGCGGTCAACGAAAACGTTGGGGAAAATGTGATTTTGCTGTGGCCTGGCACACTCGGTGATGTATTATTAACTGCTACCTAAGCGTTGCCTGGGGGTGCTTCCACAGGAGGCTGGCTATGGGAGGAATGGCTCCTTTGTCATTGCACGTCCTGGTGGCTGGAGTGCTCACACCTACTGCTGTCTTTTTCCGTGCCTCTGAGGCCGGTCTCTGTGCTGGGGGGACACTTTTCATTGTTATTCCATTATGCGGTGACCATAGCTAATAGCGTCTAGATTTGCCTAATTCTTTTGCAGGGAGGGGTCACTTTGGGATGAGTACCTCATGCATATGTGCCTTAGCTACCCTTCCTAAGAGAGGGGAGCCTGTCACTCTGTCATTTGGAGACAGTTGGGCTGCTTGAGTCTGCGGGGTGGAGAGCTACTGGGCACTCCGGTCCGTGTTCACAGCTGTGGAGTCACAAGCCTGCCGGCTTCCAGCTGCCTCGTCAAACTGGCCTCAAAGACAAGTCAGCCCACCAGTCTTTCCTCGCTCACAGTGAAAGCCATACGGTGCTCTGGGTTCAGGAATGCTCCCTTAGACATCATCCCCAACTATGACAACAAATGGAGAAGGAAAGATGTATGTAATCTTACATATAGCTCACATATCTACAATTATATAGATGTATGTATATGATTTGTTTTACTTAGAAAAAAATTTTTTAAAAATAGAGACGGTGTCTCATTATGTTGCCCGGGCTGGTCTTGAACTTCCAGGCTCAAGTGATTCTTCCCGCCTCAGCCTCCTAAAGTACTGGGATTACAGGCATGAGCCCGGTCAAGAAAAAATTTTAAAAGGGACACTTGTGCGGTTGCTGCAGTCCCTGCTGGTGGGGTCTCCCCACAGAGAGTCTGAGATATCCAGGCCATGAGGCATCTGTAATGCCATCTAGTCGTAGTCACATAGTCAGCCTACGTGTAGCCTTGTTTCGTGGAACTCTCTGTGACAATGGGAATGACCTGTATCTGCGATGTCCAGTTTGGTGGCCACTAGCTGCATGTGCCTCTTGAGAACTCAAAATTGGCTAGTGTGATTGAATAACTGAACTTTTAAATTTAATTTTTGCTAGTTTGCTTGTATGTTTAAGCAGCCATTGTGGCAAGGGGTACTGGATTGGACAGACACTTCAGGTCTAGAGAGGTAGGCCAGGCAGACGAATGTGGGAGCTTATCTCTACCAGACAAGCCCCCAGGGCATGGTAGGGACTTGTGTCCTGTCTAAAGAACGACTCGACATCACTCTGACAAGCAGTTGCCATGGCAGGAATGCTATAGGCTCAGGGTCGAGATGTCTACATTTTCCAAGATAAGACAGCAATTTAGGTTTTCATTTGAAGTCTCTTTAAATGTTGAAAGTTATTTAAAAAGGTTAAATCACTTGTGATTTTTCTTCTTCTACAAGTTCTTCATTTTATGGGTGAGGAAACTGAGGCTCAAGGAAATGACGTCTCTTCCAAGGTTTCGAAGCGAGTAGGCAGTCTAGGCTCCTTGATCCCATATTCCGGGTTTACCTGCTCCTTTCTTCATTTGCAGCCATGTTAGATCTGTGCATTCTCATTCCAGAGACAGTATCTATTTCATACTCCAGACATTTCCATTTTGCCAGACTAACACATGAGTACATTCACTCCTCTTATTCTTCCAGGCATCAAGGATCTTCCCCAAGCATCTGAAGTACCCCTGTGGGAAAAGAGAGATAATTTATTTCCTTGGACTTAGGGGGATGGAAGCAGTCTGTCTAGAGGTCTAACCTTTCTTTGAAGTCTCACATTTTATCTTAAAACAACAACAACAAACTCCACGCAAACTTGGCAGTCTACTCTTTAATATATTTCTGCTTACTTAATATTAAGACAAAATTCCCCTTGAAACATTCTAGCAGAACTGAAGTTTCAAAGAGAAGCAACATTTTTATATTGTGGTCTCATGAATCACCCTCTGGTCTCACAGCTCATATCACTGTGCAACTCTTACCCCAGTTTGAAAAGCGCTGATGCGTGGCTAACAATTTCCATGGTCAATCTAAATTTCTTTACCATTTCCACTTACTGTCATTTCACAGGTAGAGAGGAGACTTCTTGTTTGGGAGTGTCAGGATTTCTAGTCTTTTCCAGGAAAATGTGAGTAGTTTCGGGGCATGAACTTGGGTCCTATCTCATATCCTTGAATTTAAGACATTTCAAGGGCGTAAATATAGAGATTGGGTAAAGCAGAAAATGTAACCAGGAACAAAAAGAGATCAATCAGTCACTGTCTGTTAGAATGCTATTGTTCTCCAAGGCTGTTTTTGTCTGTGAGGGGAAAGACACATGAGACGTCATGTGTTAGTTATGAGGAAGGAAACCATGTTGTGAAGAGATAGTGAAAATGGACTCAGCTCACCTTCCACTGTGTGTTTCTTAGGCAAGCCAACAAGGGACTATTGGGATGGTATTCCAGTAAGTGGATGTGGACCTTGGAGGGAGGCCTTGTAGCTTTTTTTTTTTTCACTTACAAAATTTTAAAATAGAGATGGAGTCTCTATTTACCTTGTAGCTAGTCAAGACTTAATTGATTTAGAAGAGCAGCTGAAATGTAGTCTGGGCATTTTTTTGCTTAGATGAGAGACTGGGAAAGTGTGGGGACCTCAGCATGCTGACTGTCCTTCACAGTGACGGAAACAGAGTGCAGTGCCTTGTGGGTTCTCCTGAAAAGATTTGGTCTTACAGTGCTGTTCTGGATGAACTTTGGGTCTCATTGCTTCCTTCATCCATTCTGTTTTGGTCTCTGTTTGAAGTCTTGATTAACTTTTTTTTTTTGAGTTGGAGTCTCACTCTGTCCCCCAGGCTGGAGTGCAGTATGCTCACAGCCACCGCAGCCTCGACCTGCTCTGCCTAGGTGATCCTTCCACCTCAGCCTTCCAAGTAGCTGGAACTACAGGTCTGCACTTCCATGCCCGGCTAATTTTTTGATTTATTGTAGAGACGAGGTCTCACCAAGTTGCCTGTTTGGCTGGTCTCGAACCCCTGGGTTCAGGCAATCTTCTCACCTCGGCTCCCAAAGTGCTGGGACCACAGGCTGAGCCACCAAGCTCAGTCATGAAGTCTTGAATTTACTAGATGGCACCCATAGTTTCCACTATCATTCTTCCATTTGTCTCCCCCAAACATCGCCCCCATATTTTGAAGTGTCTACTAGATACATCCTCCCTATTGAGATAACATAAGCATCTCAAATATAAAATTTACTTTTAAAAAGTGTGTCATGTTTCTCCAAAACCGGTTCTATATCCTGTACTTTCTGTCTCAAACAGTAGTGAAATAGCTCACTCAGTTTCTCAAGTTCGAAGATCCTTGATTATCTCTCTTTGATTTTTCATCCTCTTCTACCACATTCAATTAGTTGCCTTTCATGTCAAATTTCTCCTCATATAGCTGGCGGTGTTCCCACTGTTCCGATTTGATTTGTACCATTATTGTGCCCTGTCTAGACCATTGCTCTGGCCTCTAAACTGATTTTTTGAGGGGAGCAGAGGGAGTTAGCCTCTCTCATCTCTGGAGATACTTTAACACCATCCTTCCAAAATCATTTTTTAAAAATTGGATTTGGCAGTCCTCTGCTTTAAATTTCCTGTTGAACCCTATTGCTCCAGGGCAAAGTGTAAATTTTCTGTAAAGTTTGTATGATTTGTCCCAAACAGGGTCTAATCGAATTGTTCAACCAAAACTTTTGCCAGTTTTCACCCGCCTACTTGGAAACCACACAGAACTGTTCACTGTTCCTCAAACCGGGCACGTGGCTGTAGACAGACACGCTCGCTCCTCCTTCTGTGTGGGATGTCCTTCCCTTTCTTCTTATTTCTCATTACGTTCAAGTCTAATTTCAAATGTCAATTTCTCCTTAATTTTTCTACAGCTCCTTCAGTCTGTCTCTTATATCCTGCAATTCTTTGTCCACCGTTCTTCTATAACAGTGGAGCTTTGTGACGGATGGGTTTGCAATTTTTTTATCTGTATTCCCCACTAGCTAGTGAGGTCTGAAGACACATAACTTGCTCATCTCTGTGTCCCCAGGGCCTATTACAGTACCTGGCACAAGGTAGACACCCAGTAAATCTCTGTCCAAACAATCTTCCTAATCAACTGTGAACTCCTTTGGAGGAGGGATTGCATCTTATATATCTTCGTGTCGTCAGTGCTCACCATACACTAAGTACTCTTCAAATATTTATTGAATCAGAAATCCCCAGAAATAAAATATAGTGATAACTAAATTTTTCTCTGTCCCCTCAGCCTTGGACAGCTATAAATCACTGTTGGGAACCGAAAATTCCAAAGATCAATAGTTCATTGTGGTGGCCATATTTTTTGTGCTCATGTCATTTCTACCCTGAAATTATACCAAGAATGGTGATAGCTGTTAGTTACCGAGGGCCTGCCATGTGTCAAGTTTTGCATGGAATATTATTTCATCCAATTAGTATTTCTTCAAAGGTAGCTATAACTGAACTCAGGGCTATCATCAGGAAAACCCTGGAACTTTTAAAAATTACCTTGTGCTCATCTGAAAGTCTCAAATTATTGTTTAAGCCCCCTAGACATTCCATCACTAATCCTTTTCTAATGATCTCATCTTAAGAACCAGCACCAGCGGGAGGGCTTTGGTACCTCCTCCCCCATAATGACATAATGAGCAGATTTGAGTATTTACATAATGGCTCAGAATGATTTCAGGGCATTTTAGGCAAAATATGCAACCACTTAGACTACTGTCATTGCAGTTATATCATCACTCTTGGAAATTTAATGGAGACGGAAATGGAAAAAGCAACTATCAGGGAATTTGGGGATGTTTTGCACTTGGCTGAGCTACTTAAGTGCTCTGGGTTTATAGCAACAGGCCGCAATTAGGGAATTTGGCCCATAGAAAATGCAAGAACTTTCAGCGAGATATCAAAAATTGAGCTAAGGTGGACACAACGGGATTCCAGAGACCCCTTTGGAAATGGCTGCTATTTGACATTGAAGAATCAAAGAACTGATTCTTGAGTTGACTGGACCCATCCCCTATTTCTGACTCGTGCTATTTTTGTTTAGTATTTTGCTTCTCTCTTTTTTTTAACTTCACAAATCAGATATCATATTTATTATTTTTCTCTTCAGCATATTTACCCCATGTTTATTGTTTTCTTTACTCTTAATTTCTTCTTGAACATGATTTTATTTCCTTTTGAGGAAATGTTCACCTTTCTAAAATTCATCCTTTAGAGAGTTCTTTACTGACTGTTGTTGGTAATAATCTCTCTCAGGTTTTTCTTCTTTGAAAAATGTGTGAATTTCATCTTCATATTTGAAAGATAATTTTGCTGGGTTGACCATCATTTCCTCTCAGCATTGCAGCTGTTTGTGAATCAGCTGTCAGGTTAATATTCCTTGTAGGTTATCTGTCTTTTTCTGTGGGTGCTTCTTCCTTGTGTTTGATGATGCTGTAGTCTCACTTTACGTGCATGGGTGAGGATTTCATAAGAATGTTGGTGTTCCGGGGCTTTATGTGTCAGAGGATACCGTCATTAATCGACTTTTGAAAGTTCTCAATATATTTTTGGATATCTTGCCTTTTTTATTCTCACTATTATCTGGTGTTCCCTTTAGATATCTGTTAGAACTTTTCCCTCAGTCCTCCTTGCCTTTTAACCTCTCGTGTATTTTTCATCTTTTATCACTGTTTACATTATGAATTTCAGGTAATTTCTTTAACCTGACCTTTAAGTTTACTAATTTTTTTCTGTAGTTCTGACTAATTGTTTTAGCTTTCATTTCTCAAATTTTTGATTAATTTTTTAAAATCAAAATGGGCCTGATTATACTTGGTAATTTCTTGTTTCTCTGCAAACTTTTTGCTGTAATTTCCTTTTTGTGGTAAGAAGCACATAGCATGAGGCATACTTTCTTACATTGTTATGGGCACAATATATTACTGTTATCTATAAGCACAGTGTTGATAGCAGATCTCAGAACATTTTTATCTTATCATCTTTCATTTTTTAAACATAACAAACAAACATATTTTACATTCTCATCTGATGATCCTGTTATCTGTATTCTTACACGGTCTGATTTTGTAATTTGTTGTTTCTATTGATTCTTCCTATGGTGACTTGATTTCCTACACTTTGGAGTGAATTCCAGCCCCGACACCTTTTAAGTGATGGCTTGTGGATAGATATTGTCAGAGGAAGCTTTTTTCCCCACTGATTACTCCTTCCTTTGAGAGCCAAGAACAAGACAGACTTATACTTGTCTGGTAGATTTTATTTTTTAAGTTCCATCATTGAGAATGTTTCCTTTCAAGGTTCTGTTTGTTTGTTTTTCCAGGGTTCAATCTGACTTCTCCTTTCTAGTCCAGGTGTGGTTTCCTATCCTGTAGGCATGGAACATGTTAAAAACAGATTTCAGGTACCCAGTGGACTGCAGACAACACAGGACAGTGCCAGCTCCACCCACAGCTGACCTCCGCGAATTCATGTATTCTTATTGTTTCTCGTCTCTCAAAATGTTCTGACTTTCTGCCAGCTCTGCCTTACATTTCAAAGCATGTTGTAAAATGTATTCAGGTACTTCTGTGTTTCAGATGTCTCTGGACCTGTCAGTAGCCATATTTCCAGAAGCAGAAAGCTCAAGGGTGACTTATTTCATGTCTGATTAATACAAGAGCGATTCTTCCTGTTCAAAACTTGAGCAACACATTCCCCAACAGAATAAGTGACTTTCTTGGTAAGTAATCCAAACAGCGGATCTTCAGGCCAGGATCCTAGTTATTGTCTTAGTTGACAAGGTAGCAGGTTTTCTATAAGCTCACAGGCTAAAGCTATTTAAGAGACAAATGGCAACCATGCTTCATACTTCTCTGAGCATGTGGAATTCATTAGGTAGGAAATCAATCGCTCATCTTCCCACTGCCAAGTCTACCAACATGCCTGCCTGGGTAGTCACATCTTCATTGCCCTGTCTTCCGGTTCTGTAGGTGAAAGCTCTGCTTTTACCCAAGGCTGCCCTTTCTGCCTGCACCTTGGCTCCCTTCGTTCTCGCTGTGTCCAAGACTTCCTCCTTGCAATTGCCCATTACATTTGGTGCTTTGTTCATTTCTCTCTTGCCATTGGATTATGACTCTTTTTAAAGTGAGAAAGCAGGATTTATTGAGAGGACAGAAAAGCTCCCACAGTGGGAGGGGACCGGAAGGGGTTGCCCCGAATTATGATTCTTAATGCGAGTGTACACACTTAATAAACCCCTCCCTCTGACCCCACTTTTACCTCCAGTGACTACTCTGTGTCTGCTGCTCTGTGTTGCAGCTAACGTGAAGGTGTTGTCTAAGCCATGGTCTCTATGTCTTTTTCCCCACATTCCCTCCTCAAGCATTCCAGGAGCAATTCCATGTCTTCTGACTGCTCACATCACTATCACCAGCATGTAGTCAAGACCAATGATCACCAATCCATCCCTCTCACACTTGTCTTCCAGCTCTTGGCCCCACTGACTTTCTCTTGTCCCTTGAAACACCTTTTTTGGTTTGTGTGGCTCCACACACCCTGCTGGCTAGCTTCCTACCATGAAAGCTTATTCTATTCTTTTTTCTTTTATTTTTTTTGAGTCAGAGTCTCACTCTGTCACCCAGGCTGGAGTGCATTGGCACGCTCATGGTCACCCCAGAGTTGACCTGCTGGGCTCCAGCGATCCTTCTGCCTTGGCCTTCCAAGTAGCTGGAACTACAGGTATGCGCTCCCAAGCCCAGCTAATTTTTTATTTTATTGTAGAGACGAGGTCTCTCCAAGTTGCCCAGGTGGGTCTCAAACCCATGGACTCAGGTAATTCCCTTGCCTCAGCCTCCCAAAGTGCTGGGATTCCAGGCTGAGCCCCCCAGCCTGGCCAGCTCACTATATTCTTAAGTCCTCTTTCTTGGCTGGACCTCTAGACTTTGGAGTGCTCTGGGCTTTGTGCTGAACCCTCCCTTCTCTTCACCAATACACGCTTCTGGTGATTATGTCACCCCAATAGCTTTTAAGGCTAACCATTGACAAGGACTTTCAAATCTGTGTGTTCACTAGTTGATGGGTTTACATTGTAATTATTCTGGTGACGGGTACCCTAGAAGCCCTGACTTGATCACTACACAATCTATGTGTGTCACAAAATTGCATGTGTACAAATTTGTACAAGAAAATAATCTGCATCTTCAACCTGCTCTCTCCTCAGTCCCTCCTGCATCCCTAGTGGCTGGAATGGTGTCTGGTACACAGTTCAGACCAGTGAAGATTGAGGAAGTAAGAATCGGAAGACCAGGCAGAAGTGCTTCCAGCTAGGCAAAACAATGGGACATTTTGGAATGACTGCCCCTGACCTGGCACATGCTGTCATCTTCCAAGACTGCACAGCAAAAATCCAAAAGTTCTCAATACTCCTTAGAATAAAATCTCCAACTTAAGCCATCCCTTCGCGGAAAGCTTAAAAAATGGACTGATCCTACTTACTTTTCCTTTAAGTAACCCTGGTTTTTTAACATAATAAAGCACTTAGAAAGCCAGAGAAATTCACCAGCCCTGGGGCAATCAACAGCAGAGCATTGGAGGGCAAATCTTTTTCAAAATATGGACTCTTTGTTCTTTTTTTTCCCAAAAAGAAAGAAGTGTGTACCTGTGTGATGTGTGTGTGTGGTGACGTGTGTCTGTAGTGTCTGTCTGTGTCTCTGTGTGTCTGTGTCGGCATTCCTGTACGGGGGTGTGTGCATGTGCATCTGTGTCTCTGTGTTTGTGTGCCTGTCTGTATGTATATGTGTGTGTATGTAGTTATATGTGTTTGTGCGTTTGCATCTGTGTTTCTGTATGTGTGTGTTTGTATTTGTGTGTCTGTTTGTGTATGTCTATTTCTCAATATATGTGTGTATTCCCATGTGTATGTGTTTGTGTCTTTGTGTGTTTTTGTGTGTGTCTGTGCTTATGTATAGTTGTGTATGTGTCTGTGCTTTTGTATGGGTCTATGTGTCTGTGTCTGTGTGTGTCTGTGTGTATGTTTGTGTTAAATTCGCACTCTCCCGGCGGGGCCTCCAGAAGGCTAGGTCAGGCCCGCTGGGGGAGTGGGTGCACAGAAGTTAGATTAGAAAATACAGTTTATTCAGAAAGTAAATTAGAGAGAGAAAGAGGAGATTGACCTCCCCAAGGCAGGAGAGGGGACCAAAGCGTAAGAAAACATGGCCTGGCTGTGTAGCACAACGAGTATGTCGTCACACCCTAGCTTAGCAAGGCAGTGGCAAAATGGCTTCTGGTGGCTGAGTCCTTTTAAATATCTTCCTTGGGTGAGGGCAGGTTGGTAAGGTGATTGGGTAGTGGTCTGCTCCTCGTCATCACGATGGACAGTAGGCAGACAGGTGGGTGAGTCACACGATCGCTGCCATGGTGGTGGGCTAGATGGGAGACAAGGGGAGGGGCTTTCCTGCAAGAGACTTGTCAGGCATTTGCCATCCACAAACTCCTTGACCAGAAGGTGGTCTATTATCATTTCCACAGCTTCGGTCAGCCAAGAGGCCTGAATGTTTCTTAGAGATTATGATGTCAAACTGTGAGTTGAATGGTTGGGCAGTCGGGCTGTCCCTGTCTTGCATCTGATGGAGATTTCCCCAGGGCGTGGAGTCGGCTGCCAGTTTGGCCTGTGGTAGAACGTCTGAAGGCTTTCTAAAACCTGCCTGTTGGAAATTTATCTTATCTGTGCCTAACCTGTGCTAGATTCAAAGCATGTCAGGAGTAAAGTCTAAGCAGAAACGGCTGTGTTGAGGCAAAAAGACGACGCTCAACTAAGTTTATTCCAGGTTTCTATGAGCACCTTCTTTCAATTTGTGTCTGTTTCTGTATGGGTGTGTGTGTCTCTGTATGCGTGTTTGTGTCTGTGTGTGTGTGCGTCTGTTTCTGTATGGGGGTGTATGTGTGTGTCTGTGTGTGTCTGTGTGTTTGTGTCTGTGAATCTGTGTGTGTGTGTGAGTGAGTGTGCACCAGGGGAAGCACTGGCATGGAGTGGGGAGTGGGCACTGACTGTCACATCAGTAGAGGAATGGCAGAAGTGCTCTTCCTTACAAAGACAAAACCTGTCCAGTGTCATGTCTGGCGGCAGAGGCACCGATTGGCTCCAGTGTAAACTCTGGCCCAGGAAACACGAGGTCATAATGAATCTCACACCTGCTTTGACCCAGGGCTGCTTTGACCCAGGCACTCTCAGATGGAGTCCTGCAGGGCTCCCTTTGGCCTGGGCTCATCTGATTCTGGCTAGTCATCTGGAGAGTGGCCCTTACATGAATGACTCTGAATCACAGTCATTTTGAGGGCTTCCATCACCAGCACGGACGGATGAAGAAAGCACATTGTATGAACTCTCTATGGCTTTCACAACGTGTTTTTGCAGCTCAGTGGTTTTGTTGCCGCAAGGGCTGCAGCTCCTTGGGGGCAGGAACCCGCGGAGTGTTGCCACACTCAGAACAGGCACCGGGGACTGAGTGGAGAATCGAGAGCGTTTATTCCAGAAGTCTCAGGCGGAGTCGTCACCAAAAACCTGCACCCCGAGCCTCAGTTACGGGCTGTTTTTAGACACAATCAGTGGACCTTATGGGGGACTTTCGGGTGCAACAGATTTGGGGCCACATCATCAGCCCCGGGCATTTGTCATTGGTGGTTTTATCATTTTAAACTGAGGACCGCGAGCAGGAACTCTCACAGCAAACAGGTTTACTAGGGTGCAGCAAGTGGCGGTTAGGGCAGCTGCTCGTTTGAGGTCAGGCTCTTAGGGTCTGGCTTCTTGATTAACTCTTTGTTTTCCTGTCTCAGCTTAAAACAGTAAAATTTTATGACCTCACTGTTCCGTCGTCAGAAGTCTCTCAAGGGTCTTACCTGGCGGGCTAGCGTCTGGGTGGTGGTTGGGCTGCATGCCTTTCTGGACGCTCTGGAGAGGACACCTTTCCAGCTTCTGTAGACCTCTGTCTGGTCCTTACACGTAGCCCGCGGCATCACACCACCAGCAATGGGGCATTAAATCCTTCGAACACTGCCATGTCTCTCTGTTTTGATTACATTGGGCCCACCCAGATCATCCAGGATGCTGTCCCCATTTCAAGGTCTGTAAACTCAGTCACATCTGCAAAGTCTCTTTTTCCATGTCAGGTGGCATATTTATTTGCAGGTTCTGGGAATTCGAAAGAGACTGTCTTTGTGGGAAGACAGCATGACCCTGCCCACCACGCAGGTCAAGGGGTTAGAAGTCAGAGCCAGGTAAAATTCAATCCCCCAAATGAAAATGAATGCAAAAGGGGAAAAAAGGGCAGATCCGAGCTGCTGTGACTCAAGAGGCCAAGAACAGGGAGGATTAGAGTTACACCGAGAGCAGAAAATAGAGACACATTTCAACTGTGAGCAGGAAGGCAACCGCCCAAGTATCCTTCAGGGCTTGGCCCAGGAAACCCATTTGGGGGAAAGGTAAGGACCAGGTCGTTTTCTCAAGAGTCTATGAATATTCATCTCTGTGTTCAGTTCAAAACTAGAAGTCAGATTAAGGTGTCTTAAATTATAATTTTTTTGAGTGAGAGCCTCACTCAGTCACCCAGGCTGGAGTGCCATGGTACGATCGTGAGCCGAGACCACAGGCACCCGCCATCACACCTGGATAATGTTTTTGATTTTTTGTAGAGACAAGGTCTCCCTGTGTTGCCAAGGCTGGTCAGGAACTCCTGGACTTAAAGCAACCTTCTCACCTTGGCCTCCCAAAGTGCTGAGATTACAGGTGTGAGCCACCACTCCAGGCTTAAATAATAAATTATTTCTTTTCATGGGGTGTCTTGAGAGGAGGCTTCAAGGGAGGTGAAAGTGCGTGGTCATGGTGAAGAAGAAACCCTGGCGGGCCTGAGAACCATTTACAAAAACCATGTCTGTGGACACACTTGAAACAGAGCCACGGTGTCTAATAAGGAACAAAAGGTAAAAATAAAGGTGCGTCGGTTTCAGTCAGATGTTAAACAATGAAATCTATCAAGACAGGAACGATAGGAAGCAAAAATCATGAGCCCTCAAAGATGTCTGAGGCCTGATCTCTGGAACCTGTGACTATTTTGGCAACTTCTGATATAGCTTATTAAGCCATATACACCGCAAAAGGGACTTTGCAGATGTGACTGAGTTAAGGACCTCGGGTCAGGGACATTATCTTGGATGACATGGGTGCACCCAATGTGTTCACAAGGGTCCTAAGAACAGTGAACCAGAGAGCTGGCAGCATTAGAAAAACGTGGTCTGCTGCTGCTGGCTTTGAATACACAAGAAGGGACCATGAACCAAGAAATGTCAGTGACTTCTGGAAGCTGGAAGAGGCAAAGAAATAGATTCTTCCCTGGAGTTGCCAAGAGAAATGCAACCCCGCTGACACTTAAGCTTTTGCCCAATGAGACCCATTTCTGACTTCTGACCCCCTGAACTGCAAAAAATAAATTCGTGTTGTTTGAAGACACCAGGTTTGTAGCAGATGGTCACAGCAGCTGTAGGAACTGGTGGCAGGGACTGCTTCCTGCCATGGAATCTAGTGCTAGATGGACATTTGCTTGAAGTTTGACTGAAATAATGAACGAACGAGTCAAAGAACACATAAGGGACAATCTTCCCTTCCCAGAATGCTTAGAAGTGATGTCACTACTTTGCCACTTAAGTGTATTTTTGCCTTTCAAAAGCTTTCTTTGACTAGGAGTATCCAACACTAAGAGAATCCCTCCCTTTTCACACACACACACACACACACACACGAAACAACTGAGGTTTCCAAAGAACAGAGGAAGCTTCCCCTATCCCTTGGTGTTCTTAAATTAAGCCTGAGTTGGAGAAAATGAAATGCTGTCCACAGAGCACTCACCCTGAGAAGGCACGGCACCAGGAACTTTACATGCACTATTCATTTAATCTCCGCAACAACTAGTTGTGTTTGGTGTTGTGATCCCATTTCAAAGAAGAAACAACCTTTACCTGAGGTGACGGTGACCTCACAAAAGAGAGTCATGTGCCCAGCTGTGGCCTGGTGGGGTGACCCATAGCATCCTAATGCTACAACCCGGGCTGTGAAATATTCTGGATCATATGACCTCAGACTCTTGGTTCGGGCTAATTAAGCCTCATCGGACTGTACAGAATGTTCTGGTTTGCAGCAGCGATTGTGTAACTGTTTAAACTGTACACCTTTGCTCTGGGAGCTAGCTTGATTCTCACCACTTCTCTCTTGTTTTTCTGTGAAGGATCCAGGCCCGGGTGGGCTGTTGCCTTTTATTTAAGTAAGAATGAGAGCAACTCGGTGCTCCCATGAGACGTCTGGTCTTGTGGCCACGGGAGGGGCTGTCCTTGGAGGTGGGCGGCGGCACAGAACCAGCGGTGCCACCCTCCGGCAAATTGTGTCTAATGGTCTCCTCCCTCCCCCTGGAGGAGGCATACCCACCACACTCTGTATTTGAAAAGGTACAGTGGTGAGGAAGGTCACTGGGAGTCGAGGGGAAAACGTGTTCTTACAAACCAGTTTGTGTCCCCAGAGTCAGCGTGGGAGGGAGATAGCTGGCTAGACTTTAAAACGTATTTTAGGAGGTATTCCCTCAGCATGCCCTGGGCTTCTTGAGGGCCCAGTGGCCAGGGTGTTAGGGTGTTATCTTTCAGTTACCAGCGAATACTCTCCAGAGGTGAGGAAGCCAGAATCCTCAGAATCCCTGTGTGTGCCTACACATTCCCAGTGTTTCAGCATCGCTTGGACGCATGTTTTTACAACCCCCAGTTTTGCAATGGTATTGGGAGTTTTCTCAATTTCAGATTGGTTTACCCAACCTTTATCTGAGGTGACGGTGACCTCAGAAAAGAGAGTCGTGTTTTCATTTTGGGCAAGTTGCTCAGCCCATCTATACCTTTGTTTCTTCTTTGAAATGGGATCACAACACCAAACACAACTAGTTGTTGCGGAGATTCAATGAATAGTGCATGTAAAGTTCCTGGTGCCGTGCCTTCTCAGGGTGAGTGCTCTGTAGAGGTTAGCTGCTCTTGTTATTAACAACTGCTCACAGGGTCTGACTACCTGTCAAGTAGGGTCTGACAGCTTGGGGGAAACATATGTGAATAAATCAGCTTAAAATTAAGAATTGTGAGTGCTGCTAAAATGATGAACTGTGTAGAATGAGTGGCCCACTACGCCTGGGAAGATTTGGGGACAGTCTGACAGGGCTCCTAGATTGGACAGTTTGAGAGCTAAGACACGAGGACAAGCAGGTGTTTGCCAGGCCCATGGGCGGAAGGACATTCCAGGTGGGACGGGATGTACTTCCTTCCTTCCCGCTTGACTGAGCCCCCATCTCAGAGGGATCCGGTGGTGCATCTGTGACGCGACCTGGAGCATCGCTGCATGCCCCCAACCAGGCCATTTCCATGCCCGAGCGGCCACCTTGCTTTGGTTGCTCAGGGTGGGGGATGTCACCATGAGCAGGGTGTGACGGGAGAGCCACCGTCCAGAATAATTCTGTCTGCAATCACGGGCTGACAGGGGTGCAGAGGAGGTCCTGTGTTCCTTCTTTGGGTGCTTCCTCCGGAGACTTCTGTCCTCTGCCAAGTGGGCCGGCGTTTGACCTGCCCTGGCTTGCTTCTGGGACAGTGAGCTCCCGGTCTGGCTGCCGTGAGAAGGATCCTTGCCACGTGCCATATCCCTGGCCCGCTCCTTCCATCCTTTGGCGAGTCCTATTGATCCATGCTGACTCCAGGCAGTACGTGGGACCCCAGTCACGGTGAAACACAATTTCTCTTATGTCTCTCCTTCCACGGGCAGAAGGACCCAACTCAGCTCTCTACATAGTAGGTGCTCAGGAAAAGCTAGTAGAAATAAGAAGCGACTTTTCTCTTTTTTTGAGTTGGAGTCTCATTCCATTGCCCAGGCTGGAGTGCCACACTCACAGACACCCCAGTGTAGACCTGCTGGGCTCCAGTGATCCTTCCGCCTCAGCCTTTCAAGGAACTACAGGCGTGTGCTACTATGCCCAGCTAATTTTCTATTTATTATAGAGACGAGATCTCACCAAGTTGCCTGGGCTGGTCAACCCGTGGGTTCAGGTTATCCACTCACCTCAGCCTCCCAAAGTGCTGAGATGACAGGCTGAGCCACCAAGCCCAGTCAAGAAGCGACTTTTCATGTACATGGAGGCCCTTCTCAGAATGTATTTGGAATCGAGTCATGCGAAGGCAGAGCCTACACCTGGCCTGCTCACTGGTGCTTTCCTGGGACCAGCATGGGGCTTGGCACGTGGGCAGCACTCAGTAGATGCTGGAAGTGTTCTTCCCCCACCACACAAGAAGCTTTGGGGTCATCTGAACTACCTTTGTGCATCTTAGTGAGTCTGGTAATGTGTCCCCTTTATATTCTTGCTATGATTTTCATTCAGACCCTGGTTGTTATTTGTCTGTCCTGTTAGAAATGCCTTACCAGTTCCCCCGTTTCCATCATCACCCTTTCTTCTTTAAAAAAATATGTCCTGGCTACGTCTCACCCTTTCATCCATGTGTGTAGAGACGAGGAGGTGCCTGAAAAAACCCAGAACTTATTTGTAAAATGCTGTGTGTTTATTTACGTGTTTAAACTTTAGTCACCTCCAGAGAACTCTTCATTTGATGCAATACACCTATCGAGCTGCCTTTCCCGCTGCTCAAAACAGTTTCTGAACTCTTCAACATTGATGCCTTTTGGTGCATCTGCCGTTTTTTGTTTTACCTCTTCCACATGGGCAAAATCTCTCCCTGTGAGGTCTTTTTTCATCCAGGGATACCACAAAAAGTCACTTAGTGTGAGATCGGGTGGAGAGGGAGGGTGGGCATGGGGGTTATGCCATTTTTGGTTAGAAACCGCAGAAAGCTCAGTGTGATATGGACAGGTGTGCTGGTAAATCATCCATCACAAAAAGGGCAAATGCACTGAAATAATTTCCAAAAAAAAATTCACTTAAGCTGAACGCAGCCTCTCACAACAACGCTAGCTGGTACGCTGGTGCTGATGGTTCCTAGAACACTTACCTGGCAGGGGGAACCTGTACCCTAGGGGCCTGCCCTCCAAAAACTGATTCCGGTTTTTCTGGGGTACCCCTCATATGTCCTCTTTGACCTTCTACCTTTGCAATTTATTTAT
This sequence comes from Tarsius wallacei, assembly GCA_963574415.1. Lineage (NCBI taxonomy): Eukaryota > Metazoa > Chordata > Mammalia > Primates > Tarsiidae > Tarsius > Tarsius wallacei. The sequence continues at coordinate 52,595 of CAUYQG010290118.1, forward strand.
TGAAAAAAATTTAGAGTAGTTTTAGATTCACAGTCAGATTGAGCAGAATGTAGGGTGGATGAGTGGAAGAGTGGAGGGATGGATGGGCAGGGGAATGGGTGGGGAGATGGATGGGTGAGTGGATGACTGGGTGGATGGATGGATAGGTGAATGGATAGCTGGGTGGATGGATTAATGTGTGAGTGAATCTTTGGATAATTATTGGTATAGCAGTTCTCTGGGTATGTACTCAGTTGTCCTGATACTCCCATAGCAGACTTCATCTGCAAATGTGTGTTTTGCACACCGCAGGTGTGGCTTGCTCACTTTCTGAGGTGACGAGGGAAAGACTACGGGAAGGACCTAGAATATGTCCTTCCAGGTGTGTCGCATACTAATAACACAGCTCTCTATTTGTTCCAGATTTTGCATTAAGTACTCTATGCACATTATCGTATTTCATCCTCACAGCAACTTTATGAAACAAGTGTTCTTATTATCCCCCATTTGCAGGCACTTCATGAAGCTGAGTAACTTGCCAAAGAACCTGCAGAGCTGGGGCCTGAATCCGGGTTGTGTGGACTTGGAAGCCCAGGTCCTGACCCACTCCGCAGAGCTGGGAGATATCAGGGTGGCGCCTAGCTGTGAGGGCTCGGAAATCCTAGTTCCTGCTTGAACCCAGTGAGGTCCCTAATTTCCTGAGCAGGCAAATCACTGAATTTGGCTTCTCGGTTTACTCTATGGTTTAAGGGAAGTAGTAGAATCTTCTTAGCGGGAGTGCTGTGAAAATTAATGATTTGAAGTGCTTGAAGATAGAGATGTTCAGATCAGAGGCGCTGGTGGAAGGCAGTTTGCATGCTATTAGAAGAGACAAAGGAACTTCCGCACTTCTGCTCACCCCGTCTCCATGGGCTGGTTTGTGAGTGGTCGACATATTCGTTATTTGTGGGTCTTCTTTCAAAGAAGTGTTGTTTGCCCATTTTATTTGGTTGGTTTTCTTTTTATTATTGAATTGGAGGACCTCTTCATATACTTTGACTATAAGTCTCTTGTCAAGTATATGTGTTGAAAGTGTTTTCTTTCAGTGAAGGTTCAAGGGAAAAGACTGTGAATTGAGCTTTGGACAAGTTGAATTTGAACACTTGAGGAATGTTCAGTAGCATAGAGACTATATCTATTCGTCCAGAGAGACCATTTTTGTTAGTCCATGGAAATGATTTTGTTTAAGTTTCTACCTTTTCTTAAGAGGACAACATCTTGGCTGTTTTCAAGAGCTATACATCTATACCTAAATGGTCAACACCACTCCCTGTCTACATTTTAGGTTGTGGCCTGATACCAGAACTGAGAAGCCTATTTATTCCAATTCTACGAGTAACAGAGTTGAGAGAAACAATATGTAAGAAGATGTTCCTGAAGCATTTGGATTCTTAAACTCTCATTTTATTGGATTATGCTTTGGCGTTATGTCTCAGCTTTATAGAAGAAGATTGCAAACCATATCCATGTGAAACTTATTAATTCTAGGGTAGCGATGAAGGGAAAAACTTCCTCCAAAATACCACACAGTCAGGATCCCTGTGAGAAGTTCCTTTTAGGACCTAACGGGATGAAAGGATGTACTTCTCTGGGATTTTTAGTTTGCTTTTATTTAGATTTGACGGATCTGGCAACTGTCACATTTCTCTTGGAACTGGCTGATATGAAGCTCAGAGATAGCACAACTGTACAGGGTTACATGGACTACTTCTGACTACTATTTTTCTTCCTATATTTTCTCTTTGATATCTAAGTCCTTCATCAAAATATATACTTGGTGACCAGTCTCAGTGTTCCATGGAACAAGGAGGTACATAAATGCTAATGGGACGCTCAGTGAAGAGGGCTTGTAGGTAACTGGACAGAACGGCTAGTGTGTAGCAGGAACTTCTCGTTTAAAAGTATGGGTTTGGAAGGCGTATGTGTATCAGTGATAGCTAATGCTGTGGTTGGTAGATGGGGTCTACACCGGATATCAACAAAGGCAAGAGGCAGAACCTAGGGGGCAATACAGTAAGAACAAAGAAAGCTGAGAAAATGCAAAGTAGGCTGGGGGCAGAATACTCATGGAGGTAGGGAAAAAAGGGCATTACAGCTCCACAGAGAGAATTTTCACTAAAGATGGTGGAGGGCAGAAATAAAAATAAAGAGATGACCCCAGTGTCAGCTCCCATGAAGTTCAAGATAGACAACGCTGTGGGAATATGGAATTTGTGAAATATGGAACATGAATGTGGGAATATGAAATTTGTTGGTGGCTTTGTGAAAGATGGAATTTGAGAAAAGAACCCGATTAATGAGGAAAACATTGAAAATACAGAACTGAAAAGGATACGATTCGTAAAGACAGGACCGTGAGAGGTGGGAAGATGTCGAGGTGGAAGATTTAGCCTTGAGCTAAGAGAGGGAGGCTGCTTCTACTCAACAGAGGCAGAAAGAATGGATGGTGTAGCAGAGGCTGGGTGGCCCTTCACCAAACCACCTCTCTTTCCTTTTTATGTGCAGCTGGGAGCATTCCCAGCCATCTTTGCCATGGGGCACAGCCGTGAGATTGAGGGCCAGCCACCAGAGCAAGAGTGGAAATGCTGTGTGCCACTGACTAAAATTCCCATGCACATTCCTCCAGACTCTTCTTCCTCTGATCAGTGGAGATAACGACCTTCAAGGAGGCTTTGAAGACCACACAATGAGGGTGGCAGAGACTTCTTCGGCCTGCAACCTGATTGACTATGTCTCGAGTATCACTCTACGTTCCCAGCCTCTTTCTCCCCAACTTGGAATCACCCTGGACGGAGATATAAACCTCTCTTGTGGGAGTCATTAAATAACTGCAAGTTGTTGCCCGTCACAAAGGTTACATGCTATCATGGTCCAGAAATAAAGAACTTGTAAAAGGAGGTGAGGTTGGCCAGGCACAATGACTCACACGTGTAATTCCAGCACTTTGGGAGGCCAAGGTGGAAGGATTGTTTGAGCCCAGGAATTTGAGACCAGCCTGGGCAACATAGTGAGAGAAAAAAAATTTTTTTAAAGGAAGTGAGGGAGGATCTTTTTGAGAAATGGCATTTAGGCAGAAACCTGGAGGCTAAGGAGGCAGCTGTGCAAAGAAAGAGAGTTCCAGGGAAGGCGAGAAGTAAGTGGAATCTCTGTCGGAGAGGCAGCTCTGCACGTATGGGATTATCAGAAGTCCAGTGTGACTAGAGCACAGTGTGTGTAGAGGGTGACCAGGGGAACTTGGATAACTCGGCATGGCATGAAAGGTGCATGTCTCAGGCCCATGGCAGGGTGTTTGGATTCTCTTCCAAGTGCAATAGGAAGCCACTGAAAGGTGTCGGGTAGAGGAACAAATAGCTTGTTTTTATCTATAGAGATGGGATGACTATGTTGCCTAGGCTAGTCTCAAATTCTTGGGCTCCAGCTGTACTCCTGCCTCAACCTCTCAAAGTGCTAGGATTGCAAGCATGAGCCACTATCATTGGCCTGTAACAACTGGTTCACTTTGAAAGCTTTTTGACCTTTTGGCTGCAGCAGAGAGTAGACAGGAGGAGAAGGCGGTAGAGGAATGGGGAGCCCATCAGGAAGTCTCTATTTTGTGGTCCTGCCGAGAAATGTTGGTTGTTTGGTATGTGACAATGATGGTAGACGCAGAAGAAGCTGATTAATTAAACGTAAATTTTGAGAGCAGAGCCAACGGGATTGGCAGTAGACTGGAAGTGGGGGTTGGCGAAAAAAGGGGGAAGGGAAGACTCCCAGATTCCTATCTCGATCATTTGCATGGACAGTGGCACCAACTAGTCAGCTGGGGAATACTGGGAAAGACCAGGTTTTAGGGGACAAACAAGAACATTCGAGATGGAAACCCAAAAGAAACTGGAATTATATTTTAGAGGGTGAGATCTTGTAGTTCAGGCTTCTCCTGCTAGGCTCATGTTCTAGAAATCCATCCACATCATTGTACCAGGTAGTGTTGCTGTGAGAGGCTGCATTTAACATCAGTGATTTTTGTTGTTGTTGTTGAGATTCTTCCAATGCATTTGCCCATTTCATGACCAGTTCTCCAAGGGAAAGGAGAAGCTTAGGGGCAAGGGATGGATTCGCTGGGCAGCAGGAAGACTCAGCTGAGATGGGAGAGGATGCACCAGTGTGAACTTACACGAACAACCTGCCCACACTATGCTGAACATTCAGCAGCTTTTAAACCAAAAAATGGGAGGACCCCAGTGCCCTACCTTCCCTATTCACCTGACCTCGCCCCAAGCAACTATTTTTTGTTGTTTTCCTAGATGAAAAAAGCCCTCAAAGGAAAACATTTTGCTGATGTGGAAGAGGTGAAATAAAAAATGGCAGAAGCACACAAAGGCACCAAAACGGACAAATTCAAAAACTGTTTTGAGCTGTGGAAAAAGCGTCTCGTTAGGTGTGTTGCATCAAATGGAGAGTACTTGGAAGGTGTCCAAAGCTTACGCATGTAAAAATAAATCACAATTTTTAATGAATGAATTTTGTTTTGGGGGAGTCCTCTTTCATATTTGAACATGTGAAGTCATGGAGTATACAGACAGACATGTAAGCAGGTAGTCAGACACAGACGCCTACAGGTCAGGGGACAGAGGAGGGTGAAGGCAGTCATTTGGTAGTCATGGGAGGTCTTCATAATATACATGGTGCTAAATGGAATCCCCTGGATAGAGGGGAGTGGAGCCTTGAAGGGCAGAAATTCAGGGTGCGGGGGTGGGTAGAAGAGAGGAAGAAGAAAAGGGCAGGCCAAGGAGAAGGAGCTGGTGAGGTGGGAGGAAAGCCAGAGGGGTGGTTTTCCAGGATCCAGCAGAGGAGGAGGCTTGAGGAAGGAGGCCAGGGCCTGCTGGGTGCACAGCTGAGGAAAAAGCAAGGAAGGAGCCGTCCACAGAAACAGAATGCCCTTAGTGGATGGCTGCCTTCTTTTGAGTGACCTTGGGAAGGGTATGGAGGCGCCGACAGAAACCAGGTTCCAAGACAGAAGAGAAAGGTGGGCTCACAGTTGTGGGAGATGGGAAAAGAGTAGCTTGGGGCAAAGGGTGGAGTCACTGGGAAGTGGGAGGGCTCCGCTGGGGTGGGAGAGGGTGCCCCGGGGTGGGTTTCCTCTGGACAGGTAGGTAGAGAGGCAGAGTCGTGGGAGGAGACCAAGACAGGAGGGTAGTGGCAGGGGGACTGCTGAGAAGGCTTCCCAGGTCGGGCAGGGAAGCGAGGTCGGAGGGGCCTGGGGGCTGGAAAGCAGGGCAGGAGGCGCCCGCTACTTTGCAGCCTCCAGAGGCTGAGGCTGAATGCTCGGCGGAAGAGCAGTCGTGGGTCCCAGACCGATGGTGGACGCGAAGGGAAATCCACGGGGAGGGCTGGCAGGTGGCCAGAGTGGCCGAGGAGGGGAGGGAGCCAGCAGTTGTCGACCTTGAATGCCTGTCCCGCAAAGGTATGAAGGACGGCCTCCCAGGAGGCCCTCTTGCCCATCGGATCCTTTCTTCTTCCTTTCTTCCTGCCTTCTTCCCTCTCTCCGTCTCTCTTCCTCCTCCCTCCCTCCCTCCCTTCCCCTTCTGGAAGCAGCCCCTACCCATTCTGCTCTCCACACTCAGGTAAGATCAGCACCAGGGCTGGTGAAGCAAGGGTCACCCAGGCACTACTAGCCCTGCTCCACCAGCTCCTCCCCATGTGTCTGGGGTAGGGGTCAGGCTTCTTCACCTCGTTGTTATCCTCTCTCTCAGACGGGGATGACAGTGCCGGCTCGCTCTCCCTCCCAGGGCTACTGGGAAGATGAGGCGCCATGAGTTATATGGAAGCTCACTGAAACAGTGAGAAGCCAGGAACACGTGGCTGGTCTGCACTGAAATTGTGCATGTGCCTGAGCTCTCCCAGAGGGGGACACTTGGCACACCTTTCAGCGTCACACCTGCCTTCTCTCTCTTCTTAGCATGTCCCTGGCTGGCCTTGTGTGCCTGTAGATGGCAATACTATTCTCTGCTTCCCCCTTGCAGATGTTTTCAATCTTGTATAATGTGCTTAAAATAAAGACTTGAATATGCAAGTGTTTGGGCTTTATATTTGTTTATATATTGGCCATTATCTTCACTCGATCACTCATCCTGCAAGTATTTATTGCTTTTTAACTATATTCCAGGCAATGCGCTTATGACAAAGCAATATGTTGTTTTTTCCCTCATGGTCTGAAGTCTTTAGTGGAAGTCAGGCAATTAAATAATCATTATAATCCAGCTCATGAAGGGGGTTATGGGAACATCAGAGTGGGACGCCTAGGCCAGTGGGGTGCTGTCATGGAAGCTTCCTGAAGGAGCCACTTAGTGGGAGCAGGAAGGAATCCCACTCCACACGTGGCATTCCTTACCCACAAAACATCCATTACAGCAAGTCCCCTACATACGAACAATTTCGGTTCTGAGAGCATGTTCACGAGTCCAATTTGTTCATAAGTCTAACAAAGTTTGCCTCAGTACCCAACTAACACCACTGGCTATATAGTACTATACTCTAATAGGTTTATAATACTTTTCACAAAAATAATACATAAAAAGCAAACACACAAAAAACAAAGAAAACATTTTTTAATTGTACAATATAGTATGCCAGATACATGAACTAACTTACATGATTGGACATGCAAATGCCTGTTCGCATCTTTGAAATTCACAACTCGCAGGTTCGTATGTAGGGGACTTACTGTGCAGGAAGCCTGGATTCATGAAACCCACCCCTCATTTGGTCATTTTAGCCTTCCCCTCCAAGTCATTTTTCAGGGTTAGTTGGTGGAGACTCAAAAGCCTGGCTATTTCCCTAAGTTGAGTGCCGACCCTTGAACAAAACTGCCCCTCGTGATGACCACTTTCCCTGGTTACACCAACCTGGGGCTCTGGATTCAGCTGGGCTCTTCCAAGTAGCCCCTTATTTCATGCCACCTTCCTGCACTGGGAGAAGAGGCAGAGCTCAGACCTTCTGGCCATGATGAACACCCTATACAGGGCAGACAGTGCTTGGGACCATGGACACCACCAGGAGAGGCAGCTCAGATCAGGGTTCAGGCTCAGACTGTTGGCCAGGACCTGCCTTGGACCCGGGCCTCTGCCCTGGAATGGGCTGTCTGAGACATAGGGCAAAGGCCCTGAATAAGAGTTCAGATTAAATGTTTGATGTAGGGTTTTTGTTCACAGGCCTGTGTGGCATGGTCCTAGAGCTGAGGGCCTGAGGTCCAGATGTTTTGTTGGACACTTCTCAGGATTGGGTGGGCACATGCATCCTGCTGGCTTCTCCCAGAGGCTGTCCCACTGAAGTGTGTGTTGTTGGTCTCCTGTTACCCCACCTGCAGAGTTAGTGATGCTCTTCAGTGTGATGGTGTGGACCAAGACATTTTAGATACAAATCAACTCAGGCCAGGCGTGGTGGCTGACATCTGTCATCCCAGCACTTTGGGAGGCCCAGGCGGGAGGGTTGCTTGAGCCTAGGAGTTCAAGACCGACCTAGGCAACATAGCGAGACCTCATCTCTACAAGAAGATCAAAATTTAGCCAGGCGTGGTGGTGCATGCCTGTATTCTTTGCCACACGGGAGGCAGATATGGAAGGATTGTCTGAGCCCAGGAGGTTGAGACTGTGATGAGCTGTGATCGTGCCAATGTGCTGGAGTCCAGCCTAAGTGACAGAGTGAGAGCTTAACTAAAAAAAAATTTTTTTTAACTCAGGACTTATTGTGAGCATGGGAAATTCACACTACCCGTTCTCCAAGCATCTCTGCTTGCCGTTGCTGTGGTGATGTGTCTGCCTGGAGCAGAAGCCTTCATGGCTTTAAAGACCCAGTTCAGATTAATGTGCCCCTAGTTGACAGGTATGAATGCCCCTTGCTTTAACGGAAACACAGCCTATAATGCAGCTGTTAACTGGTAGGTTTTTATTCTAAACTCCTGTACTCTTAAAAGAAAAAAAGAATTTCTCTTTGAGGGCATATGGAGTTTGGACTTTGCTAAATTCAGATGATATTAAATCATCCTTTGTGAGCATGCTTTGTTCTCCACCAAGGGCCTAGTACAAAATCTGGTACACAGTAGGGACACAGTAAGTGCTGGGTCCCACCTCCTCCCTGAAGGACTGGCAAGGAATCCAGGCCCCTGGACTGAATCTGGGAATGTTGTTGGTTTAACAGAATCAGCAGAGTTGGAGAAAGAAGGCGCCCTGTTCTCTCCTGTTGGAAGGCATGGTTACCTTGTGGCTCTCCCTGCATGCAGGTGTCATCTGTTGAGACCCGGTGGTGCCACCCTTCTCCTTGTGGGTGTGAGAATTACCGCTTTCTTTTTCTTGCAAAAACTAGAAAGGAGACGCTGCCTTTCTGCCTCAGAGGGAGCTGGCTGCTTTTTACTTGCTGCATGCAGGCTGACACCATGGCTGGTTCCCTGACGCCGTGGCTGGTTCCTCAACGCCGTGTCTGGTTCCCCGACGCTGTGGTTCCCAACTTTCCGTGGGCTTCAGCGCACCTGGGGTCCATGTTCAGCTGAAGATTCCACAGTGCCACTTCTCTGGAAGATCTAGGGTAGGCTCCCATGTATCAGGAAACACTGTGCCCAAGCTTTGAGGTCAGCAGTGACTCTGCAGGTCTGTAAGACTAAGAGAAAGGCCCACTGCTGGGGAGATACAGGGTTGGGGCATCTTCTGTTCACCACTGTGCGAGGGCTAAGCATACAGCCTCTGATGTCAAACATGCTACGTGACATCCATTTCTTTAACAGCCCCTAGACACCCATCCCCAAGCTCTATGCTGGGAATATAGAAATGAGCCAGAAATAGCTCCTGGTCCGTGATCATCATAGTCTAGTGTGTGTGAGCAAACCGACAAATCCAAACCAACTCTAATAGATGGAGACAAACGGTACAATCATGGAGCATAACCCCAGCCCGGGGCAATCCATCAATCTCAGGCATCATGGAATACAAATATTCCCTGCCTTTTATTGAGCAGTTGCTATGGCTTCATCCGACATACATTATGGAAATGCATCACGACAACTCATAATGAAGGTAAGGAAAGAGGTCTAGATCGTTAAGGGAGTTTGCACAAGGCTGCCTGGTTAATAAGTAACAAAGCCAAAATGCCATCGCCAAGGACAGCGTTCTTTATAGCTATAAGGTCTTTCTAGAGAGAAGTGGCTGGCTATTTACAGAACATTATTGTGGTTGAGGGTCACTTAATTGAGTCCTCATGGTGTTTCTGAGGGTGACCAGAACTCTGCAGGGAGAAGCACTGCAGGAATTTGAGGCTGGACACACCTGTTAGATGTTGCCATTACATCTATCAGCCCGGGCGTGAATGGGTGACAGGTATGCTGAGATACTGACTCTCGTAGATTTCCTGCTGGCTGAGCAAGGCTCATCGCTTCGCACCACGGCCCTCTAGTTACCCAACAGGCTCACACCTAGGGGGTCAACTACCTTGTGCTCTGCAGTCTTGCCTCTGTGAGCAATGGGTACCGTATGGAAGTCCTCTCTTTCAGCCTCGAGGCATGATAGGGGACTGCGTTTTGCATTTCCATCCTCTGACCACTTTTTTTTTTGAGTTGGAGGTCTCACTCTGTTGCCCAGGCTGGAGTGCAGTGGCACGATCACGGTTCACCGCAGCCTTGACCTCCAGGGCTCAGGAGATCCTTCTGCCTCGGCCTCCTGAGTAGCTGGGACTGCAGGCGTACCACCATGCCCAGCTAATTTTTTGATTTTTTTGTAGAGAAAAGGTCTTGCTATGTTACTCAGACTGGTCTCAAACTCTTAGGCTGAAGCGATCCTCCTGCTTTGGCCTCCCAAAGTGCTGGGATTAGAGGCGTGAGCCATCGCACTGGCCTCTGAGCACTTTTGAATGAAGCGGGCAAGGTGTTCAGTCGGTGCGTGAAGAAAGCTCCCACCTGTTGAAACAGGAGTTAGGGCTCTTCAGTTCCTCATGCTCCACTAGTCAGCCCACTGACTCATTTGCACGCCTTTTCTCCGTTGAGGTTTCATTTGCAAGTGCCCTTCTTGCTTCCTCTCCTACAAACGGTCATATCTTGTGCTCGAAGAAGCCAGGCTGCTCCAGCATTAACCACGTGTCCTGGGTGGTCCCGGCACCCCCACCTGCATAGCGGCTGCATGGATGGAGGCTTAATCAATGTGCAATTTCCATGTGCTCTTTCGTAAGTCACCCTTTGGAGCCAACTGCATTTTTAAAAGAACATTTCTTTTCTTGTGCTAAAGGTTCATCAAAAACAGGAAGTCAAAGGTCTGAATACTCTTCCTGTGAATCAACAGAGAAACCTTTCTCATGGGAGCCCATGAATATGCAACCTAGGGCAACCGGCTGGGCGCTGCTGTGAGAATGGAGGCTTGTGGCCGGGGGTGGCTCCTGTCTGTGTCTGTAATCCCAGAACTTTGGGAGACTGAGGTGGGAGGATTGCTTGAGCCCAGGAGTTTGAGACCAGCCGGGGCAACAAAGTGAGACCTCGTCTCTATATAATAATAATAATAATAATGATAATGATAATGATAGTGAATGAAGGCTTGCAAGCTAGACCCTGGAGGAGGCAGAGATGAGAGGTGCGCACTGTCCCTCCCAAGCCCAGAAGGTGCTCAGTGACCAGGCTAGCTGGAGTAATGGGGGCAGGGACAGGCAGCTCCATTCCACAGTGCTGTAATTAAGACAACGGGGAGTGCTGACTTGCACACCAGATACGTTGCACTCCTCAGTGCGACTGGGATGACAGTCCTGGGCGTACCGGGGAGCTGGCGAGGAGGGTGGCTGGATATGGGTATGGGGGCGGTGGGGGTAGAGATGGGCACATTTCAGCACCTTGTGCCAGATCAAACACACACACACTCTTGTTCCACGGACTCATTTGGCCTCACTGACTCAACTCCATACTGAATCACAGATTGCTAATTGGTGATTAGCAATCTATAGTTCAGCATTCACCAGTGAGTCACAAGTATCAAGGAAAAGGAACCGATACGGTTTCGAATCATTCCACGAAGTCACTGGGTTGAAGACAATCCTTTCTCGGCTGTGAAGGCGGCCACTTGCCAATGATGAGCCATCCGGCTTGCTCATGTCCAAACAGGCTGGAGTGTCTTCTGCAGCTGCCACCTGCTTGCCTCCTCCCAGGGAAGAGGTAGGATGGGTGAGATTACACGCAGAGGATGCTGGAAGAGCTAGAAACAAAAGGCACTCTCTGTCTACAAGCTATTCTGCCACTGCTCCCTGTCCAAAACAAACAGGCTTTTCTGCCACTGTTCATGGGTGCTGAGAAAACACCACAGCACCTGTGCCTCATCCTTCTCCTCCCCACCAGCTTCACCTGGAACCTGTGCTCAGACCAGGCTCTAAGCTTCCACACGGGCATTTCTTCTTCCAGTGTGAATGCCGGACTTGCCCTGTGCAAAACCCTGGCTTAGGCACCAGTGCCTCGCCATCTCTGATTCTTAGGCTCTGAGCCAGCTACCAGGGTGGCCCGTGATGGCCGGTCCTTCTCTGCTGGTGTCACTGGTGGCCTTTGGCCTTTATAATTCATGCAGCTTCACTTTTTCATGCCGATTTTACTTGAGTACAGTAGGTTCCCTACATAAGAATGCGTTCCATTCCAAGATCGCGTTCATAAGTCTAATTTGTAAGTCCAAAAAGTTAGCCTGGATACCCAACTAACACCATTCGCTATACGGAGCTGTACTGTACATCACTGCTGCTCTTATGCTTGCTTCCAGACACCCTGGGCTAGAAATAAAGATCCTGTACTACCGTGCTCTGTACAGTGCCATACAATAAAGTACACAAAAGCACAGACATTTGCAGAGGATGCATGCACGTGACAATGTACGCCAGACACATGAACTCACTTACATGACTGGACATGTGAATGCATATTCATGTCTTTGAAAGTTTGCAACTTGAAGGTTCATATGTAGGGGACTTAATAGACCTGCTCTGTGTTACACGTTGTGGGATGAGTTGGGGACATAAAAGAGAGAGGGCATGGTCCATGTCCTCCTGTGGCTTCAAGTCCAGCCACAGATCAAATCCATCCATTCGGCAAACATGTGTGACCAAATGACCCACATTATTAGAGGTGGTATCTCATACTGCAGGGATGCCACATAGGCTGCTTGTTTCACATGCTGCCAGCGCTCATGGTTACACTGAGTCCACTTCTTCATTTCTGCAACTTCAGTCATCTCTCCAGGTTCCCTTCACTGGAGCCACACATTCTGCCCTTCTTCCAGAGGGATGGCACTTTGGATACATGAAGGGGACTGTCTTCTCTCCATTCGTCTTTCTTCCAGAACTAATGGTCTCGATGCTGTAACCTGTGACACCAGGGCTGCTGGGCCCAAACATGTCCTTGTTTGAATCGCTCCCTTCTGAATACAGTCCAGTTTCTTGTTGTTTTTACTGAGCAGGGAAAGCTGGAATAATACGATATTCTGGGGTTAGCTAGAAAGAAAAGTCAGGAAGACAAATAAGTGAGGAGTAATACAAACAATAAAATAAAAAGGATCCTGGCAGGATGGATGCGTGCATGTGTGTGTGTGTGTGTGTGTGTGTGTTTAACACATGGGTAGAGAAATGGAACATGTTTTTATTTCTAATTTTACATATTGCAGAGTCAGTTCAAAGACTTCTCGGTATAGTATAATTGATTCTGATTTTCTTAGATCATTGTGTATGGTATTTTCTTTCCTCTAATGTCTTTATGCTAAGTTCTAAGCAAGCTTGATGAGAATGTCTGACCTAGTTCTCTGGGCGGGCAGCCCCTGGAGTCAGTCTGAACTTCTGTTTGAACTTCCTCCAGCGGCCCTGGCCTCAGCATCCCGGGTGGTAGGTCCTCTGCAAAGTGCCCATTTCTAAGCAGCTTCCAGATCCAGCTCTAGACCTGGCTTTCTCTCTGTTGAGTCACAGCCGAGCCCTGCGCTGATGCAGACAGCCCTTGGGAAAGCCAGCTCGGACTGTGCATGGAGCAGGTGGCTGTGCTGACCAACGTTTGTGTGGCTAGCGCACAGCCTGAGACATTCGTTTTTCTCCTGTTGAGAGGTGCACGTCCTGTGGTACCGAGAATCAGATGGCCTGTGATATCTGCCTTTCAAACACAGCCCAAGAGTCCCGGTTTTAATGCCTCTTGGGAGACTCGGTCAGTGTTTCAGAATGTCCTTATTGTGGGGATCGCAGACTGGTATTTGGCATCTATTCCAACTATCTATCCCCGGGAGCTTTGTAGCTGGAGGAATGGATGCGAAGCAGGTGTCCTGGTCAGCTGCACCCGAGCAAGACGTGAAAAGAGGGAATGCGATGGAAGGCCAGCCTTCCGCAGCTCCAGCTACTGTTGCTGGCAGGCAAGGTCTTGAAGAGGCTGAGCTTTTCAGGAACAAAACTCTTGCGTAGTGACCAGTTTCTTGTGAGCGTGCTGGTGGCTCCAGATCTCGCAGCCCCAGGGCTGTGATCTGGAATTCAGCTGTTCTTCCTTCTGACCAGGACAGAGGCAGCAGCTCCCTGGAAGGCCAGCTCAGGGGCACAGGACTGGCCGTCATTCCCGAGGACTTGACCCACCCTGCCCGGCCCTCCAACAACTGTGTGGGGACTGAAAGCCCATTTCCGTTGAAAATAGCTACAGCAGTTTCTATTTTCTGCAACTGAGCTCTGACAGAGTCACTTACCGAAGGTAGTTGTACAGGAAAGTGCTTTGGAGTCTTTTACCTTTATTTAAAAGGGCCGTAGTGGCTGCTGGGAACTCCGTCTGCAATGGACGAGAAGGACTTGAGTTCTCGTCCCTTGGCTGCTGCTTGTGCGCCTGTGCTTGTGACCTTCAGTGAGTCATTTCCACTCTTAAAAACCTTTTCCTGAACTCTCAAATCAGGGTACTTGATACCTGCTATGTACACGTGCCCATGAGTGGAGAGAATGTACAAGAAAATGGGCTTTGAGCAATAAAACGGTCCTTTCGCCTCAGAATAATATTCCACCCTCTCCCCTCAAAACTGTGACCCAATCTCTTTCTTTACAAAGTACCAGTTGGAAAAAGTCTGTTCATTGCAAAGTAAGAAATAAAATTCCCCTTTTTTTTAGGATGCTCTATGGCTATTTTCAAACTAAATGTCCTGAGACTTTCTGGAGAGGGTTGAGACATAGGCAGACATTTATAAATAAAGAAATGGAAAGTTGGTGAGGCCAAGAGACCTTTCAAAGTCAGACAACTACTAGACATTAATGTTATCTAGCAGGCCTATTCAATGGTTTACCAAAGTGTCTTGTGGAAAAAGAAGTCAGTTTATAAAATCAAAGAATACCATGTGCATGGCAGACCACTCTTTCCCCCTAGCCAATATCTGTTGAATATTTTCAGCGTGCAAGACTTTCTGCTAGACACTAGAATCCTGCACTAGATGTTAAAATAACTATATTAGAGAAAATCTTACTCTATGTAAATTATATACCAGTTAATTTAATTAAAAGGAAAGACAGTGGCTGAGCATGGTGGTTCATGCTTGTAATCCTAGCAATTTGGGAGACCAAGGCAGGAGGATTGCTTGAACCCAGGAGTTAGAGACCACCTTGGGCAACATAGCACGGCAGCGTCTCTTCACAAAATAAACAAAAATTAGCCAGATGTGGTGGCGTGAACCTGTAGTCCCAGCCACTTGGGAGACTGAGATAGGAGGATTGCCTGATCCCAGGAGGTCGAGGCTGCAGTGAGCTGTGACCATGCCACTGCACTCCAGCCTGGGCAACTGAGTGAGACCTCGACTCAAAAAAAAAAAGAGACAGAAAAATATGTCTAATAATAGTTACTCATTTTCATCTCTAACGAAACCTGTTTGTAGTAGTGACAACAGACCTACCACACTTGAAGCTGTAATCCACACCTCTCTACAGGCCACTGCTCTTGGCTACGCCCATGTCTGCCCTCACCCCACTGTTCCTCCTAGTGGGAATTCCCCCCCCCACTCATCTCTGCTGACCCAATTCTCATCTCCCTTTGGGCGTTTTTTAAAGGTCACATGCTCTGAGAAGGCTTTCTTGATTCTCTTAAGCCTGAATCAATCACTCTCTCTGCCGCCATAGTCCATTATGCATTTTTTTTTTGAGCAGGGTCTTGTTTTTTCACCCAGGTTGAAGTGCAATGGCATCACCCTAGCTCACTGCAACCTCCAGTTCCTGGGCTCAAGTGATTCTTTTTTTTTTTTGTAGAGACAGGGTCATGCTATGTTGCCCACGCTTGTCTTGAAATCCTGGCCTCAAGTGATCCTCCCACCTCAGCCTCCTAAGTGGCTGAGACTGCAAGTATGAACTACCACACCTGGCCCTTCTTATATGTTAGCTCTAGCATGTACCATTTTTTCCATCTCATATGATTTTCTTGTTTTCATTGTCTCATGAATCATTAGCTATTTACATACATAAATATAAAATAAGTATACATTTTAGTTTGCTATTTTAGATAATAGGACTTGGCGTAGAGTTTCAGTAGGTATTGAAAACATTTTGCTGATTTCAAACAGAATCTGAATGGATCTTATATCTATTTTGCCATATTGAATACTTGAGAGAAAGCAGCCATAAAATAGACATTGGTGAGGCCTAAGTGAGACACTGACTCTAAGTTCCCATGTTTCCTGTTCTTTTTCGCCCCATCCCTGTGCTCTGCCTGCCTACCTTTCCACTTGAACAAGTATACATCCATCTTGTTTGAGACAGAAAATATAGTATATAGAGGTATGAGAATGATAGGAAATAATGTATCTTTCAGCTTTAAGTCTAATTCTAGCGACTCAGGAGGCCGAGGTAGGAGGACCACTTGAGCCCAGAAGTTTGAGCCTGTAGTGAGCTATGATTGTGCCACTGTGCTTCAGCCTGGGCAACAGAGAGAACATGCCTCTAAAAAAAAAAGAGTCTAATTCTATATGGTGAAAAGTGCATGAAATGTCAGGAAGAAAAAAAGTATATAATTTATTCAAGTCCTGTTTAAGCTGAATATGTGAAGGGCATATGTGTAGTTTGTAAGCAGTTACCCAGTGCAAACTATTTAATTGCTATTTAATTCTTTTTTTTTGAGATGGAGTCTCACTCTATCACCCAGGCTGGAGTCCAGTGGCATACTCACGGTCACACCAGTGTCAACAGGCTGGGCTCCGGTGGTCCTTCCATTTCAGCCTTCCAGGTAGCCAAAACTATAGGTGCACACTACCACACCTGGTTAATTTTTATTTATTTATTGTAGAGTCAAGGTCTCGCCAAGTTGCCTGGGCTGGTCTTGAACCCACGGGCTCAGGCAATCCACTAGCCTTGGCCTCCCAAACTGCTGGGATGACAAGCTGAGCCACCAAGCCCAGTCACTATTTAATTCTTAAGGATGTGTGTGTCCCTTTGAATTAAGGACGAGAGTGAGAAAAGCAGAAAGACAGGAAAAAGAAACATTTGAGATGGAGTGGAAGTCCTACAACTGCCTGCCTGAAAAATTAAAATCTAAGAAGTTACTAAAAAGACTATTAATGTTATTTAAAAAACCCATACGTTTGCATGGCATTCTAAAGCATGTAACTTTTTTACATGCATTATATCATTAGGTCCTCACAGTAACCCTGTGTGGTAAGTACTACTACCCCAGGTCTGCATATGGACACATGAATTTAGTCTAATGTCATGTCTTTTTGACTCAGGACATATCGAATTGCACTGTAAATGATATAGAGAAAGCACCTATCTGAAAACTGTATTAGCTACCATTTTATCATAAGATGTCAGACTATACCACTGGTGAACCTAATATCATTTAATAGCGTACCAATTGGAGTCAGAATCAGCCTGGGGCTGACAGAAAAACAAAAATGATTTTATTTGAAATGAGGACTTTGCTCATATGGGCAACACTGTTGGAATAACTATGGTCTTGATGTGTTTATTAAACTCAAAGCCTGTGCAAAGCAAAAGACGCTAACCGTTGGATTCTAGATGTCTTTTTCTCTCTCTGACTTGAAGCATGTACCCAGATTAAAGAGGCACAGAGCTACAGGAAGATGGGGCAAGATTTGAAATGTCTTGGGCTGGTTACAGGTGGTGAAGATCAAACCCTGTCTGCTCTCAGCTTTCTGTCCAACTTGTATGTCACAGGCCAGAAACCAGCCAGAAGTCTGAGCCATGCGATCTGAGGAAAGAGATTAGGAGACATGTCTCTTTGATTTCAAATAGAGGCATGAAAAATAGAAAAGTGTTATAAACATAGCAGAATTCTCTCAAGTTAGATCTTCATTTGTTCTACTAGGAAAATGTCACTGTGCTACACCCTGGGGGCACACAGATAGCCACTGCACCGTTCTTATCTTTGATGAGTCCACAGCCTAATGGGACTGGTGCACAGACAAACAAAAACAACACCATGGCTACCAGATTACAGGGGCTCATGCCTGTAATCCCAGCACATTGGGAGGCTGAGGTGAGAGGATTGCTTGAGTCCGGGAGGTTGAGGCTGGAGGATTGCCTGGGCCCAGGAGGTCAAAACTGTGGTAGGCCATGATTGTGCCACTGCACTCCAACCTGGGTGACAGAGAGACTTGGACACAAAACAAAATAAAACAAAACCAAGAATGTCTACATGAGTGTGGAGGCAGATGGGATGGCCCATTTGAAGGGACGGGGAAGGCTTCTTGGAAGAGGTGATGCAGCAGGGTACTGAAGCTAGTTTAAGTCAGTAGAGAGTAGGAAAATCATTCCAAACAAACAAAAAATAGTGTAGGCAAAAGCACAGGGACAAGAAACGTCTGGATGATTTGTTAAAATGGGCAGCGATTTATAAAATATATGCAAAAACCCAAATTAAAG
The DNA here is from genome assembly GCA_963574415.1 of Tarsius wallacei. Classification (NCBI taxonomy): domain Eukaryota; kingdom Metazoa; phylum Chordata; class Mammalia; order Primates; family Tarsiidae; genus Tarsius; species Tarsius wallacei. Next base: position 70,460 of record CAUYQG010290118.1, read on the forward strand.
TGGAGGAGGATACATGTAAAAATAATTTCTAACAAGGTGTTTCCATACTCAGAAGGCTACCTTGCATGTCTCACTCCAGAGAGCACAGTGTCTCAAACTTTAACACGCCTAGAATTTAAATAGGAATCTCGTTAAAGTGCAGAATCTGATGAAGTAGGGTTGGGGCATTTCTCACATGCTCCCAGGGGTCGCTGCTGGTTCGCAGAACATGCTGGGAATGCAAACAGCAAGTGGAAGATGGGCAGGTGATACGCCCACAAGCCCTGCAGAGGCCAGGGTGGGTGTGTGCGTGTGTCAGGTATTGTGAGCCATGTACTGGATTGGGGGCTGTCAGACCATGGGCACAACCCATGTTTTTAGACAGAGCAGTGGCAAGATCTTATCTGTGTCTGGCAACCATGTGAAGAATGGCTGGGAGTGGAGGGACAGGACTCAAGGCAGGAGACTGCTGCAGCAATTAGGAGATGATATAGGAACCCAGACATCACCAGCGGCAGCAGGGAAAGAGAGGAGAGAGCAGATCCGAAAGAAACTTGGGAGGTGAGACAAGATGGGGCCATTGTCTGGGTGGGGGAACAGGAAGCAGAGGCAGAAGGAGGCGGCAGAGAGAACGACTCCCACAGATCCGTCATGGAAGAGTGAGGTTTGGTGCTGCCAGGATGAGGTATATAATGCAGAAAGAGGAAGCGGTCAGGTTTGGGTGGCAAGGAAGTTACAGGCCATCCAAGCAGAGCAAGAAGGCAGCTATGATTTGGAACCAAGGCCCAGAAGATCTGGACATGGACTTGAGATGCACAGATGAAAACACACTGTGCAGAGAATGAAGAAGGAAACAGAGGAATGAAGGCAGGTTTCCATAAGGATGGCCGGAGGGATGAGAGATCCGTGGTATTACAGCAAGGAGAAGCCAAGTGCGTCAAGAATTAGGTCATGTCAATGTCTGGTGCTGCAGAATGGTCACATAAGGATGAGGATGGATTTGGCATTCAAGATGACTTCTTCAAGACGACTCTAGTGAAGGTGGTCTCAGAAGCATTGTGGATGTAGGACCCTGTGTCAATGGGTTAGGGAAAATGTGGTAGGTGAAATCATGATCCCCCGTCCCCCAAGGATGTACCTGCCCTAGTCCCTGGAACCTGTGAGTAGGTGACATGAAAAGGCAGAAGAGACTGTGCCATTGTGATTAAGGGCACAGAGGGGGTAGTCTATCCTAGGCTATCTGGGGGGGCCCAATTTAATCGCACGAATCTTAAGTGAAAGCACCAGCGGGAAGAGTGGATCAGAGAGATAGGATGTGACAACTCAGCCCACAAGTGATAACTTTGAAGATGGAGGCCAAGGATTGTGGCGACCTCCAGATGCTGGGAACCATTCTCAGTTTACAGCCAGAAAGAAAATGGGACCTTGGTCCTACAACTGCAAGGAATTCTGCTAATCACCTCATTGAGTGGGAAATTGAGTCATTTCTAGAGCCTTCGGAATAGAACACAGACTGCCAACACCTTGACTCTAGTCCATTGAGACATACTAGACGTCTGGTCTACAAAATGGTAAGATCATAAATGTTTTAGCCACCAGGTTTGTGGTAATTTGTGACAGCAGTGACAGGAAATGAACACAGAGCTGTGAAGACTTAAGAGTAATGGCACCCGTGAAAAAGTCAACTGTGCTTTCAAGGTGTTTGATGGTGAAAGTATAAGATGCTGAAACTTGGAAATACATCAACAGAAAACACATTGCAGTTAGTTTTTTGGAGTGCGAGTTGGGCCCAGATGTTGGATGCTACATCCTTTTATCTTTTCACGTGGATGGAGCTGACATAGAAGGAACAAATATTGACTCTACGAACTATAATACGAAGGGAGAACTCCGCAAAACCCCAGAATTGATTTATTAAAAATTGTGTATTTATTCTTGCATGTTTAAGCTTCGGTCCTTGTAAGTACCTTGTAAGTTTTCTCTGTTTGACGCAATACACCTACTGAGATGCTTTTTCCACCGCTCAAAACAGTTTTCGAATGTGTCCATTTAGATGCCTTTCAGTGCTTCTGCCGTTTTTTTATTTCACCTCTTCCACATCAGCAAAATGTTTCCCTTTGAGGGCTTTTCTCATTCAGGGAAACAAACAAACAAAAGTTGCTCAGGGTGAGATTGAGTGAACAGCTAGGGTGGGGCTTGGGGAGCCTGCTGTTTTGGGTCAAAAACCGTTGAACCCTCAGCGTGGTGTGGGCAGGTGAGCTCATACATCACCCACTATGAAATGGGCAAACGCATTGAAAGAATCTTCAAAAAATAATTCACTGAGGCCAAATGCAGCCTCTCAAAACAAAGATAGGCGGTACATGGAGGCCGATGGGTTCCTAGAACACTGGCTTAGTGGAGATAGCTTGTACTTAACGACAGGGGCCTGCCCTCCAAAAAGATAACTCCGGTTTCTTTTGGGTTCCTCCTCATATGTTCTCTCTTACCCTCTTCTGCTTTTACAATTTGTGTATTTATTGAAAAAATTTTCTTTAGAGCAGCTTTAGATTCATGTTTTAGATCCATAGTCCAACCGAGCAGAAGGTGCAAGGGCTAGCCTATAAATCCCCTCCCCTCCCCACCAGCTCCCCCACTGTCAGAATCCTGCATCAGAGTGAGACATTTGTTACAATGGAACTGCACGAGCACATCATCGCCATTCAAAGCTCACGGTTTCCATCAGGGCGAACTTTTGGTGCAGTACTTTCTATAGAGAGGTCCCGCCGGCAGCTTCGAGATGCTTGGTCTCTTTTGACGGTGCTTCCCCTCTGTCATCACCCCATATAGCTTGTGGGTGCCCACACAGTGGCTTGATACGAGGGTGCCCATGCGGGCGAAGACACCTTGAATGTTTATTGCTCTGCCTCCTTCCGTGTCTCCCGCTCAGCCGTCAATCTACTACAATAAGTGCTTAATGTGTGCTCCAGCATTGTTGTGGTATCATTTGGACCATGCGGTATCATTTGGATGTGATATCATGCCGGGCCGCACAAGTCAGAGGCGGCAAACGCATTAAAGCCTCCTTGTGATCGTGAGCCAGGGTGCTGTCAGCAGATGGTAGTAAGCCTCAGATGTTCCACCAAGACAAACTCCTGTTTGCGCTTTACTCATCCTGTCCCTTCCCTTCATGTCTTGTCCCTCTTAAAGGCTGTTTCTCTGTTATTTGATGCAAACATGTAGCCTGGTGGCTTTTCCAGCCCACCCTCCACCCCACCCCTAAAACGTAGAAATACCAATTGGTGAAGACTTTGACTTTCAGAGGAGGAAGGGTTTGGAGGCACTACAGTCATGGGTCAAAAACATTTTTAAACTGTTAAAATAGGCCTGGCATAGTGGCTCGCACCTATAATCCCAGCATTTTGGGAGGCCGAGGTGGGAAGATTGCTTGAGTCCAGGAGTTCAAGACCAGCCTGGGCAACATAGCGAGACCCCATCCCTACTTAAAAAAAAATAGCAGAGCATGGTAACCCTACTTACCCATAGTGCCTGTAGTCCCAGCTACTTAGGAGGCTGAGGTGGAAGGATCACCTGAGCCTAGGAGGTCGAGGTTACAGTGATCGTGCCACTGCACTCCAACCTGGGTGACAGAGTGAGACACTGACTCAAAAAAATTTTTGAAGACAATTATGTACTTTTCAACACACATTTAAATTTCTGTGGATCTTGCAGTCTTTCCAACTATACTCATTTGGTTTTGAAAGAAAGTCGCAAGTAGCAAGATCTACATGTATTTAATATATGCTAAGTATGCCCTATATATAGATCCCAACACCATACCACTGATTTCTTAACTTCAGTAAACGTCTGTACATCTAAGCAATTCCTTCCTTTACTTTCTCTGCCTCTGTCTATATTCCTCTTTTCCACCCGTCATGTGAAACTATTATTATTAAGCATTTCTTTAGGGTCATCATTCATTTCAATTATTGGACACATCACAGAGTACTGGAAACTGGATTAACAATAATACCAACAGTAATAATTCTAATTATGAGGATAATGACCCATCCAGTTCTCTCCCTTGGGTGGGCTGGTGGACCTAGCAGGTATCCATGGACACATGCATGGTTTTAAAGACACGTACATGGGCCCACACATGCTGCCTTCCTCCACAGAAAGGCACAGAGCTCAGCCTATTGCTGTAGCTCCAGAAGAATGTCCTGTATCCAAAAATGTTGTAAGTATGAAGAAGAGGTATTGGAGCAGGCCACATCCTGTGAGTTGCTTACCCGTCAAGTTGCACTCTGTGTGGGTGTAAATCCTTCCTATTTTAGCTGACCTGGGTCTCCTTATCCTAGATGGTGGCTGGGTCAGTCTTTCTGGTCATGCATATCTGGCAATAGGGAGTATTGGTAGGTAACTTTGCAACTAATTCTCACCCTGCATTTGTTCTAGATCTTTGAGACCAACTTCTACTTACCCATGGTTCTATGAAGTTCTCTTCTTCCTGTCAACACTAAGACACCGCCCCTTGTTTCTTCTCATCTTCTCGGAATTCCTTGATACCTTTCTGATATTCGAGGCCTGAAAAAAATTATTCAAGCATTGATTCAGCAGCAAGGATTTATGAACTACTGTGAAACAGAAATTTTGCCAGGCAACAAAGATACTAAGTTGAGTAAGACACTGCTTCTGTGTTCAAGACGTCTGCAGTCTACAGCTTATTTTTAATGTATGCATCCCTGAATTTGAGGCATTTGGCTGATGTGCGCCAAATGTCTTACTGGATGGTCCATCCTGGAGGAGGGGCTGATGCAAGCTGGAGTCCTGTTGGCTGACTGGGCTCACAGCTACCTTCTTCTGAGCATTGGAAGATGTTTGGAGAGTCTTCTGCTGGAAGGCATGCTGTTGTGCATGTCATCTTTTGACCTGTAGGTATCATGCTGACCTCTGTGAGGGTTTATGGCTTGTCAAAGGGCCTGATGGGTCCCTAAGTCTCAGAGAAGTTAGAGAAGCTGTGACCCCATGGCACTGTTGTGAAAGTCAAGTGTAGGTACACCTTGAGATAAGCCCTTGAATGTCAATATTTGCAGAACTAAAAAGTGTGTATATTTGTGTTTTATTCCAATTGTAGATACCCTAACTCAACACGAGCAATTTCTAGTTTGGATAACTATACTAATCTAAATAATTTATTGCATGTGCCAATGATATGAAAGTTGTATCTGTACACATAACATACATATATGTATATATATTGACACTACTTTTCTTTTTGTAAACATAATGGAGTTATTGTAGGACGTCACCCACAAGGGAAGAAAGAAACAGGTGTGAGCACTTTTGGGGTGGGTAGTCTACATCTGAGCAGTTGTAGATACTTTGGTAGTATAATTGGTGATGAGGAAGAAGGAGGGAAGTGGCAGAAAAAAGAACAAAAGAACCTGGAGTTTTCAAGTTGAGTGAAGCCGATTGAGCCAGGGCTGGGTTTTGGGGGTCTGTGGGTAAACAGTGAGAGGGCTGGAGGCTGGTGTGGGCACAGGTGCCTGGACAGACCAGATTCAGATGGGCGGTTCAGGTGTAGAAATATGATTTGTCTCCTCGTCATTAAACTTTGCTCTAGGCAGAGCAGTGATCATTGGTTTTCATTCAGCTTGTGCCCCAAGAGTCCCTCAGAAAATGGGGAGTCCTTTTTTTCACCAATTTTGCTTTCTAGAGGTTGACATCCCCAACGGGCTATGGCTGGGTAGTAGCCTTTAGCCTCGGGGCAGCTATGTCTGATTACATGTCTTCTGTGCATTCTTGGGCAGGAACCTTCCCTTTTACACCTGGGGGACACAGAACACTTCAACCGTGAAGATCATATCTACTTCCTCCTGGATCTGAGGGCTTCTTTGGTCTGAGAGCTTCCTGTGCTTGCTGACCTCACCCTTGTCTGAAGGAGGATTGACTTGGCTGCTGAAACATACATGCAATTGACTGACGTCTATTAAGAAAAAAGGAAAGAAAAACACGCAGAGGCATGTCACACACAAAACAGCAGATTCAACCAGATACCCCTTCTGTGGCCATTGTTCCACATGGGGAATCTGTGGTTCTGCACTCTGGCAGAAAAGGAAGGGGTGACCCTGAGAGGCATTTCCTCAGCTGCGATGACAAGGAGCCAAGTGAGGCTGGAAGTGGTCGAGCGGAAATGGAAAGCAGGACATGGAAATCACCTCCAAACAGGGCAATTCCGAGGAAGGTGATGACAGCAGCTTGACAACTAGGAGTCTCAAAACAAAACAAAACACCATTATCACCACCTCACCAGCCAGGCGCTTCCGTGGCATTGAGGGCTCCAGCCTTTATGACATGCAAAACAGCCAGACCCATCAGACTTCAGCGAGATTTCAGCATCCTCTCTCTATGATACATCCCAGAACCCAACATTCCTCAATCTGAAAATGTTTTCTCGTGTCTAACCTGAATCCCTCATGCTGCCGCTGAGAGTCCATTTCTTCTTGCTCTGTTCCAGTGGACATGGAAAAGAACCAGCTACCATTTCTTCCTTAAGAATCCTTCAACGTGTGATGGCTTAAAAACAAATCCTCCCCCCGACCACCACTTGGTTGTTCAGAACTTCTCTTTGAATCAGTAAATGCTGGAGAATTTTTGTCGAATCCTTACATTCAGGGGGGCAAGACCTAGTCACCAAGCAAGAGAAAAGCCCAGTAGCTAGCACTCCTAGCCTGGCTGGTCACAGAAAACCCTTTGCCCTCGAGTCTAACAGTGTTTAAAGAGTATTTTGTTTTCCTTTTCTGGAAGTCACTGTCAAAGACAATGAGCCTCTCACACAGCTGCAGTTGTCCAAGGATTAAACTTCCTTGTAGGTTCATGTTAGTTCTCAGAAAAGAGTGAAACGGCCTGAGTTCAGTGTGTGAGCCCACGTGTGTCTGTGCAGGGTACAGAGGGGTGGCTGGGGCGAGAGCGACTGGACCCTGCTCTCCAGCTTGAAGCACTTACAACCTCTTTCTTTCAAGTGCAGAGGGCTGTCTCTGCTGCAACACTCCCACGCTGTGGAACGCAACAACAGTTGTTGGCAGGATCTGGGGTTCACTCAGCCAGACTAGGCGGGGAGAGCATTCCATTATTATAACACAATGCCATCCTAGGATGCAAAATTCCTTTCATATAATTCGTATATTATAGGAAGCTTAAAACTCGACTTTTACAGTGAAACGGAAGGTCAAGCGAGGCCAGTCCTTCGTCGTGTCTTTGCAACCAAAGTGAGCTTCATCCTGGGGGCCATGAGAGCCTGAGCTGGTGCACCTCGTTCCCTGGGAGTCAAGAAAGAGCTGGATGAGGCTCACTCCCACAGACCAGCCCAGAACCTTCTCTGGGAGTTCCTCCCAGCTTTCTGGAAGGCTTTGCTCGTTCTTGCCTCGTGACCAGAGGCACCTTCGGGTGTGGAACAAGGCCTCCTCCGAGGACCGGGTGCCTTCCTCCCCGGGCCACTCTTCCTGAGCCAAGCAGAGCCCTGTGTCCCTTGTCAATGCGGACAGGCCGACTCACAGACTGGGCATGGACGCTGGGACCCGGAAACCTGGACGCTGTTTCTAACTTGGCTATGGTCCCTGGGCTTTGGTTTCCTGTGCCAGAGCTCATGTGGAGAAGTCATCGGGCAGAGGAATCAGCCAGGCGGCTAACTTGGGTTGAATACCAGCAGACGTGGGGCCATTTTTCCTCCTAAATGTGTAGAAGATGAGTTTAGCAGTCTTTGTGACCTGCTCAAATCTAATTCTCAACTCTGGCAGTCATAGGGATCAAAATATATTCAAAGAAACTTCTACAAACTCTGTCGCATTCCACAATGTTTTTGATAGTAATTTAGACTCTTCCCCTGAATGTGTTCTTGTACTTATGCTTGGAGCATACAGTTATTTAGAATATTTAAAGACAACCCTTCCTAAATATCTCTATAAATGTTACATGCTAATAAGCATCCTTCTCCAAGCCTTCGGCCCCGTGAGATCAATTCCTTTTCAAGTTCCCTGCAAGTTAGGGGTTGCCTGGGCACTATTTCAAACCTTTTAATAACACCTTGTGGGGAAATGATAGCACTTTTTCTCGTATTCCATTGGTTTTCTATTTGTTCTTTAAATGAAAGAGACTCCACATGCAAATGTGATTATTAGTTTCAGAATTTCTTCTTTGCAGATTGACTACCAGAATCTCCTGAGTTACTTGCACAGGATTCAGGCCTGAAATTCAATGATGAATAACAACTAAAAAAAAAACCAGTAAAATCCATTTTTTAAAATTGCTAAAGATAACCACAGGCCCCCAGGGCTATGACTCTGATGACTCAGGGTCACCAGTGAGTGACCACGATTTAATGAGTGGCGCTTCCTCTGATTGGGAAGAAGTGGGTCTGGCATTTCCCGTGGCACAGATACCCCGTTTCTGTGCGTGCCAAGGCAATGCTGGCAGTGGATGGCAGAGGACATTCCATGGAAATTGGGCCATCCAGAGCTGAAGACAAAGGCTGCTGATTCGAGTGCACCAAATTGGAGTTTCTCTCATCAAATATATTAAATCCACCATCACTCCTGATTGTTTTAATGGAAGAAAGGGCAGCTGTGCCCTTCATTTTCTAAGCATTTTATTTCGCGCTGTGGGGAATAGAGGCAGGGGAGGTAAGGGAAGGTGGTAAGGGAAGTGGGGTAGGGTGGCTAAGGAAGCTTCAGAAAGCTAATGACTTTTGTCTTGAAAGTAAAATGAGTTTTGCGTTGCTGTTCAGATCCACACTGAAAATTCCCAGAACTGTCGCTCACTGAAGAAAAACTTAAGATAACCAGTTTCCAGTGCACTTCGACATAGGCGTAGAAAAATAGCTCCAAACAGACCAGGGGCTTAGAATATTTGGGCAGGTAAAACCCCAGTGACTGGGGCTAAGCAGATCTGCTTTGCTGGTGACACGGAACCTGGTTCGGTGGAACGTTATTCTCTTCCCCGCCCCCACCCCCATGTATCTGTGCTTTGTTCAAAAGGATTCAAATGGCGAGGCACTTGAGGAAACTCATCACCTCTCCGTTGTAGCCTTCCAGGCCAAGGGTAGGACTCACAAAAGGCTTTTTTCATCATTTGCACAACGGGATTTCAAATTCTAGTTAAGAAACCGATGTCCCAACCTGCTTTTTTTTGAGTTTTTGTTTCTTTTTAAATAGTTTAACAGATCCTCCAAATGTGATGCTTCCTGGCCAGAGTCCACGCCGCAGGCAATGTCTTGGTATGTGTGCACCTCCAGCTTCAAAGGAGAACCTGGTCGCGTGATGCACTTCCTCGGGCTGCTGGATTGATAACAGAAGGGACCTGACGGAGAGAAGAACTAGATATTCCACTGTGCAGTGAATTATTTCACTCCATCGTAAGGCAGGCGACCAAGACAGACGTGGTTTCAGTGCTTGGAGCTTTGCACACACAAATGCACTTCGAGGAGGGAACAGAGGTCTCGGGCTCCCAGGCGCACTGGCTCACACAGGCTAACGTGAGTCATCTGGAGAAAGGGCCTTGGAGACTGGTGCCTGTTACAGCCTGAAGCCCGCCTGTTTCTGAGCTGGAACGTGAAAGGCAGCTGGCTGTGTCAATGGGCCTGAGAATAAAGCCGCACTGTAAAACTAAGACACAATTCAGCAAAGAGGAGTTGCTGATAAAATGGTTTCTGCTCCAGCAGCTTCCTTCGGAGGGCCCCCTTTTGGAAACAAATAGCTCTGCTCTTCTTACAAAAAAAAGGAGGTAGAAGGTCCTTTGAGAAAAATGTTATTGGACTCTTTTTAAATGTCTCCATTTGAAGGGAATTAAAGGGGATGGCACAACACAGTGTCTGTATACTCAGGGTTATTGTATCAAGTGACACAATGCCGGCTAAATGAAGCTCTCCACGCTTTGGAGGGAATCTAATAACTCAGTCAATCAGCTCCAGTCTCCAGGCATCCGCAGTGGGCCTCCAGCCCCTCCAGCGAGGGTCTTTCCTATGCCATGAGACAGCGGGGTGAGGTGGGTCCCTGGAGAGGAAGACCTTGCAGGCCCATTCTTCCGCACACTCCCTCCTGCCCCTCCCTCTCTCACACACAACACCCTTTTGTCCTTGTGGCCCCATCACTCAGGCCTGCCCTGAGCCGGAGTGGAGGCAATTGCCAGGGAGCCGCTCAGACCCCAGCATCTTCTTCTCCCAGGGACTGCGTGGAGCCAGCCCACTGGGCAGGACTGGAGTGGCATCCCACGCCAGGAGGCACCCGCTGGGCTCAGTGGCACCTGCTGGGTCTGGGTGACACTGAGACTGGCTGTCTTTTCCCACTTGTGGCTACAGCTGGGGCAGAAAGGGGGGTGCAGAGGTGCGAGTGAGAAGTGGGTGCAGGTGGAGAGGGCACAGGGCAAAGAGCTGAGCGGCCAAGTGGCAGCCCTTGCCCTGCTGCCGGATGCACTGAGGGCAAGTTTGGCAAGTCACCCAGCCTCACTGTAGCCCAGTGTTCTCTGAAAAGTTAGAGGCTGATGGGGGTGACGTCCAAGGGCTCTTTCAGACCCAGTTGTGTGGACCTCTCTATCATACCCGAGGGGCTAGGACAGGAAGCACTGTGGGCTCCCAAGTCCGAGAGGCCTCGGCTTGGATCCTAACTTTACCACTGTGTGGCCTTGTTCAAGCTTCTGTTTTTCTTTAGAAAAAACATTGTGTTAGGTCATAACTGCCACACAAAGTTGTGTGAGTTTAATGTCCCAAATTAGAAGGCAGAGTCTGAGAGGGGTGCCCAGCACACGCACAGTATATTCTTCTAAATATCAGCTTTCCTGTTATCCCCTCTGGTGTTGACTGTCAAACAACTACCTAATAAAAATTCGCATTAGTCCAACAACTTTGAAATTTGAAACAAAATGATATAGCCCTTCCATGCTGTAGGTTACTGTTTCATAGATCATTCAATTTCAGAGACAAGGGAAATTGAAAAACAACAACAACAACAAAAAACAAATCAGAACTGATTGTAAGGCAGCATTATCACCTGTTTGATTTCAGCCAAGCATGTTTGTTAAAGCATAAGTCTCATCTGCTCTCACTATCATATAAAAAATTTAGATCACAATGGCTAACCAATCTTTACTGGGAACGGACATTTGTCCTAATTAAACTGACATGTGTGGGTCACACATGCATTCTTATTGTACATAAAATGTATGTGAACACTGCTTTCCTTTTCCACCTATTTATAATTTACTGTGAACGCCTGGTGGTTTGCCCCATTCTATTACCAAGATGAGGCTGGTCTTGGGAAGCCACCATCTTAAGAAGCAAAGTGAACTTATTTGTGTGCTTTTATGTGTGTGCCAACTAGTCTTTGCAGTGTACTTCTTTTTCCTTTTTCCTTCTCTCTCAAAGGCCCTTACCCCTGTGAAACCAAACACACACCTGCAAATTTCGGGATAAATTGACCCTCCCAATTTATCCTGAAATTTCCAGAGGTGAGTGAAATGCACTGCAAGTGCCAAGCCTTTGAGTCTGCACCTTTCTCCCTCGCACTTGGAGTGAAATGGAAAGTGATCCTCCTCTCTTTCCCCAGGCGCCACCAAGCCCACCTCTAGGAGAGGAGGCCTCCACTTTCTTTGGCCTCCACAGCATTTCGGGACTGTCTGGCTGTGCCAGTCACTCCAGGCAGAGTACAATGTACACAGAGAGCAAAGCAGGTCTCCTCTTCCCTCCCGTCCTGGGGACTCACTAGGCCTGGGACGGCTTATGGGACTTCCCATCTTCTCTGGTGTCAGCCACCATTTCCCCTCATGTCCTGGCTCAAGACCCAAAAGAGAAGGGTTTTGGAGTTGGTCTGTTTTCTGTCCTGGTGGGAGAAGGGGACAGACACTGGGCAGGCACCTGGGTTGCTTTTCATCACCTGAGGACCCTGTCACCCCCCCCATGTGTGGTCAGGGACAGGGGCTAACTGTGCAGGATGGGAAGGAAACTGGATGGCTCTCCACCTCCTACTCACTCGCGTTCTCACACTGTGGTCTCGTGTGTTGTGAATTATAGAAACACCAGGCACACCCACAATTAAACGTAAGCACCGACAAGCTCTTGAACGCCAAGTGACTGAAACACACTCTCTCTGCATGTGCTGCCTCTCCATGGCCTGCTTCCCTGGAAGCCAACATAGCAGGGATCCAACCAGCTCTTGCTCTCTGCACGGCTGGCCTATGGCTTGTTTCTGGTGCTTTACTTTAACTTTCTGCCACCCCAACCACCAGGGTTGCACTGGAATCACATTTTCCCTGCGAGGGCAGGGACCCCTTCGTATAGACATATTTAGTCTCCATGGGAGACATCTCCATGGTCAGAAAAAACAACACAGAAAATGCACAAGGTTCAATATCCAAGCTCTTTCTGGGGTCATAGATGTCAGGGCTGCTACCGAGGTCTGAGTCAGAAATTTACAGCCTTCTGGAACTGGGAGTGTGGCTGAGCTCATGGGTCCAGCTGGCTGGCCCACGCTACCTCCTTGCTCACCCAGGCCCAGACCCTGCAATCCACAGATGGTGGGCACGCACAGAGGGCCTTCCTCCCTTTTTCTCCTTCTCTCCCTCTCCCAGCTCCCTGCTGTGTAGCCAAGTCTGGTTCTGGCAGAGCATGGGGAAGAAGCCAGCAAGGAAGTGGGGTGGGGTGCGCCTTGAAGCCAGGCCTTATCTTTCTTGGGCTGGTGAGTGTCTTTTGAAGTGATTTAGACCCTAAGAACAGTGATGCTTGTTTTTCACTTGGGAGGCTTCAGCTCTGCCGAGAAGCTTCTTAAGTGTGAAGAGGCCTGCTGAGGTCGGCACGCTGTCTCTTCATGTGGTTCACAGTTCTCAAGTCTGACTTGCTTCTGATGTGGTGGCCCCAGCCAATGGCAGCTAGACCCCTCCTCCCTCCCCACAGCCCTGGTTCAGAGTTTTACACCCAGAGCTGCTGGTTTCTGTCTTCTCCATTTCCTCCCTTTGGTATCACTGCCAGGTCAAGAATGCCGTTCTTTCTGCCACTGCCGGGAACCTAAACCCTCATGACATCTTTGCTCATCTGAGGGGTCAGTGGGTTGCATGGGAAGACAGCTGAGGGTCAGAGTGTGTGACCACCTGCCTCGCAGGTATTCCCGAGTGCAGACTGAGTTCCAGGGACTGCGCTAAGCATTGAGGATGCCTTGAGCACACCCGGCCCACCTGGGACAGAGAGGAGCTGCATGATCTTTTGAAGGTCACCAGCACCCTCTTCATCACCTAACCCAAAGGCCTTTGTAGTTCTCGTAAACTTTCACCTGCTGACCATCCCATCTCTAGTCATTATTTTCTTCAATAAGACACTGAATAGGTGGCTAATCACATGCCATGGGAAGTTGTCCAACATCACGGTTAAAACTGAGTTCTGGTAGCATCTGTGTTAGATCCAGCCCTGATTTGCCATAGCTGTGTGACCTGGTAAGTTATGCTCCCTCTCCAGACTCAGTTTCCTCACCTATTAAATGGGGTTAATCATACCATCTGCCCCATAAGGTTCTGGGAAGATGAGATAATATGGGGTCATGCATAGAACAGGGCCCTGGCATGTCGTAGGCACTCCATAAGTGTTGGCTACTGCTATTATTATTGCTATTATCCTTCACTGTGCTAAAGACTGGAAATGCAGCTAATGGTCAGGGTTTCTTCCCTCACAGAGTTACAGGCCAGTCTGGGGAATGGTCATCCAACAAGGGGGCCGTGTTCACGTGGCAACAGCAGATGCAGAGCTGTGCTTCAGACGATCTGTGCTACCCACTCCTCTGTGTCCCCTTGCTTCCAGCTCTTCGCTGGCTTGTCTTTTTCTTTAGTGACTCCACAGAAATCTGTTGCAGTTTCCTTTGTCTGGTTCCTCCCTGCTGACCCATCTTCCAAACACACCAGAACCTTCCAAAGGAAGGAGCAAATACTTTCCAAACTCCTAAGCAGGATTTACATTTTGTTCTGCCCTATCAGCCGCTTCCCTTTGAATTTGCCCCAAATTTAAATATTGAAATCCTTCCCCCCAGGGTGATGGTATGTCGGGGCTGGGCCTTCAAGAGGTGATTAGATCATGAGGGTGGCTCCCTCATGAGTGAGATTGATATCCCTATAAAAGAGGCCCCAGAGAGCTCCTTTGTGTCTTTTGCCATATGAGGACACAGTGAGAAGACAGCTGCCCATGAACCAGGACAAGGGCCCTTCCCAGACACTGGTGGACTTGGACTTCCCAGCCTCCAGGACCGTAAGAAATAAATTTCTGTCTTTTATAAGCCCCCTGGTCTATGGTAGTTTTTTATAGCAACCCTAATGGGCTAGCAAACACACCTTGTTCCTCTTCTCATGGCCCCTTGCTCTGAAACTATTTAACTCCGTGTAGCTGCTTAAACTGCTCTGTGCTTTTGCAAATCCCAAATACTCCTCTTTTGCACATACCCTCTTTAACTTTTTGGCCTGGTTAAGCTCTTCTCCTTACATAAAGCTTTTTTCAGATGCCATCTCCTCTGAGAAGCTTTCCCGATCTCTTGTCTCTGGTAGAGCTCCTCTGTGGTTCCACATAGCAACCCACACCTTTGTTGATAATTATAACTCTTCTGCCTCATTGTGGTTGCTAATTTAACTGTGCATCATCTCCGTGTCCTTGTAGGCTCCTAAGGGCAAGAACTGCTTCTCTCACCCTTATATCTGCAGGTAGGGCATAGAGGTTCATGTCTGTAATCCCAGTACTTTGGGAGGTGGAAGCAAGAGGATTGCCTGAGCCCAAGGGTTCAAGACCAGCCTGGGAAACATGGCAAGACATCATCTTTACAGTAAATAAAAAAATAGCATAATATGGATGTGAAAATTTTTACTGAATTGAAGAAGAACAACTCTGTGAACTCAAAACATTGTTTGCCTCAACAAGGCATGAAGGTTTTTTGTTTGTTTTGAATCAGAGTCTCACTCTGCCACTCAGGCTGGAGGGCAGGGGCATGCTCACAGCTACTGCAACCTTGATCTGCTGGGCTCAGGTCATCCTTCTACCTCAGTCTTCCAAGTAACTGGAACTACAGGCACACGCCTCCATGCCCACCTAATTTTTTGATTTATTGTAGAGACGAGATCTCACCAAGTTGCCCAAGCTAGTCTCGAACCCCTGGGCTCAGGCAATCCTTCTGCCTCTGCCTCCCAAAGTGCTGGGATGACAGGTGTGAGCTACTGTGCCCAGCCTGGCATGAAAATATTTTAAGGGCTTGGAGATGGCATCTAATCTTGAACACTTAGTATGAAAAAAACAAATGAATTCCTCCTGCCAGAAAAGGTAAGGGCCTCTCGAGCATTTGAAGTGTCAGCTTTGACTTAAGCTGGCGCATACATGTGGCCTTAGACCTTCCTGCTTCAGGATCAACCATCTGCACAGCTAAAAACTCAGATTTCGGAACCCCTACCTTGTATTTCCTAAGTCAGATTCTTAAAGGATGGGAAGTGGAAATAAGCGTTTTTCACATGTTCCCTTGGCGGTCTACTCTCAAGCCTGAGAATCCCTGGACTAGGCAAAGTCTTGAATCAATGAACTATTGGTAGGTGTAGGATGGAAGAGGAGCTTGATAAAGGACAATGCACACTGAAGCTGTTATTAAGGTTCAATAATTCTTAGAAAGACCCCCACCCTTCAAGCAAACTGTGCTATTCAGGCCACCACAGGAATGCATCTTGGTGTCAACATTAAACCTCTCTTCTGCTTTCACTGTTCTGTGATTTTTGAATTATTTATAGAACAAAGGACGGGGCCAGTATTTGAATGTGATATTCTCCTCCTTGGATATTGGAATGAGGGCTACAGACACAATTAGTCAGAATAGCTTGATAGGCAAATGACTCCCCATGGAGGGAACCAGGTAGACCTATGTCCCTCAATCTGTGAACAGCAATAAATAGACTGCTCTGTCAGACCCCAAAGTGACAGGGACCCTGGAGTTTTGCCACTTTCTGGTTCCGAAGAATAAACAGGGACTGAGAAAAGCTCTCAGCCACCAGGGAG
The DNA here is from genome assembly GCA_963574415.1 of Tarsius wallacei. Taxonomy (NCBI): domain Eukaryota; kingdom Metazoa; phylum Chordata; class Mammalia; order Primates; family Tarsiidae; genus Tarsius; species Tarsius wallacei. The sequence goes on from CAUYQG010290118.1 coordinate 86,469, forward strand.
GCTCTAACAGACCATGCACTTCCCTCAAACTGGGGAAGATGGAGAAGGAATTTGGGGTCGTGGTGGCTCTGGGCAGCTCGGGTGTGGTGGGTGACCAATGTCGTTCATAGAAAACAGGAGACAGGGATGAAGGACGTGGACTGGGCTTTTCCATTCCATCTGTCTTTGTGTGAGAGGATTGACCTGTTCCTAGCCTTGGTCCCAGGCTCCTGTTTCCTTCCTGCGATGAACTCTGGTTGGTCATCATGGAGAGGAAAGGCCCCGGGGCCACAGGGAAACTAAGACGAAAGGGAGACAGCTGTCATCCTCCCTCAGGATTATTTGATGTTGCATCTGAGAGTGGAGCCCTGTTCAAGACGGTGCTGTGACTGCCAGGAGACAAGAGAGGTTAGCAGAAAGGCCTTGAAAATTTTTCTTGCCTTTAAGACCAAAGGCAGAAAGAAAAACGGGATCTATGCTTGCCAGATAGGGAGAGAGAGAAGATTCAGCAATGTGTTTCTGATGCATAAGGAGCTGGGATTCAGTTCTTCATTTTACTTATTTTTAATCTTTAGAAATTGATAATGAGATAGAAAAACCTTGGAGATTAAATTGACCTAGAAGCAAAGGAGAAAATGATTGCAAATGTTTTTTCTAGTTATTTCTCCCAACATTGAAGGTCGAGACAAATTATTATTTTTTCTTCTTTTCATGTAAATATATATCATACATAAAATTTTTCTTCTTTGATTTAAATTCTGTCCTTGAAAATAAATGACTGCAGCCAATACAAGATTCTAATCACTTTGTAAGACTATCATCATGAAATTGTAACCTTTGACGATGACACATCTACAAGATATGGCAAGATGCAATGATTAATATTTACGGTGCAGGTACTTTAAAATTCATTTGCCGTGGAATAACCGAGAGAAAGTTCTGTATGAAAGAACTTTATCTAAACTCCCGCTTACCTTGTGACATCTTTAAACTCTTACTAAAGCAATCCAGAATAAAAGAAGTAACAGTCAAGTTAAAGACTCTCGTAAAAAATAAGTCCTGGGCAACCCCCTTGGGTCCTCTCCCACTGTGGGAGTTTTTCTGTCTTCTCAATAAGTCCTACTCTCTTACCAAAATAAAAACAAAATAAAATAAACAATAGCTTAAGTAAACTCAATGTGATTACTAAATAATAATGATAGAAGAAAAAACAAAAATAAAAATTAGGGTAGATTATTTGTATTTAAATAGAGTTTTCAGATTTAACCAAATATTCATCAGGATTTACTTTGCCATTATCTTTTTTTGCATATAATTTTTAGGGATAGATTTGTCACATAAACAAGCCAAGTATATGTTATTACTCATTTGAACTGGTATGTCTCTTATAACTCTGTTCTTTGAATAATTAGGTGTCATTTTTTTCAGCTGTTGCTTAAAAAAAATAAACATCGATACCAGGCAGGTCTTCGTGACCCGACCCTATTGACAACCAAGGACTGTCATGGTGTTTACACTTCTTGGATAAGTACATCTTATCTACCTGACATGCTGTGTCTATGTGTGATTCTGGAACATAATCTGTGACTCAACTTTTTTTCCCTAGAAAAATATATTTACTTATTAATTTTTAAACATTTTCAGTAGCTTTGGGGGTACATCTGGTTTTGAGGTACATGGATGCACTGTACAGTGGTGAAGAAGTCTGGAGTTCAAGTGCACCCCTCACCCTCACTAGGGCTCATTATACCTGGTCTGTGACTTTTCTCTCCTCCTCCTTATGCAGTCTCCAGTTTCCATTGTCCCATTCTGTGTGCCTTCATGGAACTCGATCTTAGTTCCCACTTTTAAGTGAGAACATGCAGTACTTTTTTTCTGTTCCTGCATTACTCCACTCAGAATAATGGTCTCCAATTCCATTCAAGTTGCTTAGTATTCTCTTATCTATACATGCATTTTCACTATTCACTGATCAATTGATGGGCATTTAGGTTGATTCCACATCTTTTTAATTGTGAACGGTGTTGATATAAACATGTATGTGCAAGTGTGTGACTTGACTTTGTTAAGCGTTGAAGGACTTCATGTATTCATGACTACTTAGACCCATGCTCATCAATGGACATATGGTAGTCTCCCATGTTGGCTAAATGGTCTCTCTTCTGCTCACCTCAGAAAAACGTTTCTAGACTTCTCATGGAGAATGGCATCTGGGTGCCTATTTCTGGTAAGCCACCCCCAAGACACCAAAGCGTCGCATGGTGTTTCTGCTATGATGATGTCATAGGCTGAGTTGGATCCACCTCACGCCCCCCAAGACTCAAGTGCCTTACCCCCAGTGAGGCTAAGTCTGGAGAGAGGGTTTTTAGAAGGTAATGAAGTTGTAAGCATGGGCCCTTCATCTAATGACAGGGCCTTACAAGAAGAGGAAGAGATCTCTTTCACTGCCTCATTCTCTCTCCACCGTGTGAGGACACGATAAGGCATAGTCTTATAAGCCAGGAAGAGAATCCTCATCAGAACCCAACCATGCTGGCACCCTGGCTTGGACTTCCAGACTCCAGAACTGAAAAAAATAAATGTCTATTGTGTAAGTCAGCCAGCCAATAGCGTTTGGTCATAGGAGCCCGAGAAGGCTAAGACAGATGCAATGCCAGGTAAAAAGGGATTGCTGAGAGGGAAGTCCCTTCCAACTGCAAGTTGCCTCTTTCTACTCTGTCCCTGGAAATATTATTTCCAGCCTCTATCTTCTATGGTATTTTCTATGGCCATACCACCCTGAGTGTGCCTGATCTTGTCTTCTCTGGTATTACAACTGCTTACACAGAGACTGATGCTAATTCTGATACTAACATGCAACATTGATCGAGCTCTCACTGTGGACCAAACACTGTATTCAGCGATTATACAATGTTTGTTGTATAAGTTAGACACTGGTCTAAATTATATAAAAATACTAATCTTTATAACAACTTGGAGAGGCTGTTCATATTATCACCCTTGTTTCACATTGGGAAAGCTGATTTTAGAAAAAAGGTTAATTGGCTTGCCAATTATTTACAAGTGAGCAGCAGAGATTAGATTGGGACTCAGGCTAGCCTGGCCTCAGAACCCATGCTGTTTGCTCTTTGCTGTCCTCTCTATGGAAAGCTTGTGATATCTCTCAGAGCACACTAAAGTTCTACACGGTGGATGTTATTAATATCTTCATTTTAGACTAGGCAGGGTGACTCACTCATACAATCCCAGCACCTAGGAAGGTCGAGACAGGAGGATTGCTTGAGCCCAGAAGTTCACCATCAGCTTTGGTGACAGAGCAAGACCTCATCTCTACGAAAATAAAAAATAAATCACCCAGGTGTGGCAGTGCGCACTTATAGTCCTGGCCACTCAGGAGGTTGAGGCTGTGGT
>CAUYQG010290120.1:0-39301 GCA_963574415.1 Tarsius wallacei
CTAAAGCAATTCCCCCCCCCCAGCCTCTAAAATATTTGGTAATAAAGGAATGCACCACCATGCTCCGCTATTGTTAAATTTTTTTGCTTTTTTTTTTTTTTTTTTTTTTTTTTGAGTAGGAGTCTTACTCTGTCACCCAGGCTGGAGGGCAGTGGCATGCTCATGGCCACTGCAACCTTGACCTGCTGGGCTCATGTGATCCTTCGGTCTCAACCTTCCAAGTAGCTGGAACTACAGGCATGTACCATCATGCCCAGCTAATTTTTCTTGATTTATTGTGGAGATGAGGTCTTGCCAAGTTGCCCGGGCTGGTCTTGAACCCATGAACTCAGATAATCCTCTTATCTTGGCCTCCCAAAGTGCTGGGATTATAGGCGTGAGCCAACGTGCCTGGCTGGAATGACTATATTTTTTCTTTTTTTGAGTTAGAGTCTTCCTCTGTCGCCCAGGCTGGAGGACAGTGGCATGCCCACAGCCACTGCAGCCTCAACCTGCTGGGCTCAGGCAATCCTTCCGCCTCAGCCTTCCAAGTAGCTGGAACTACAGGCACACACCACCATGCCTGGCTAATTTTTTGATTTATTGTAGAGATGAGGTCTCGCCAAGTTGCCCAGGCTGGTCCCGAACCCATGAGCTCAGGCAATCCTCTCACCTCAGCCTCCCAAAGTGCTGGGATTATAGGTGTTAGTCACTGCACCCTGCCCAATCAATTTCTTTTAAAAAGGGCAGAGAAAAAATTATTTCTAATTCAAAACAGAAAAAAAGAAGCCTGCCATATCTGTTTTAAACTATTTCTATAATGTGACAAGCTTTGCTTGTTTTTATTTTTTCATCCTCATAAGTTAATTAAATTAAATTCTTATATAGAGTGACATGTAGGGTTAATGAATAATGCGAGACCACGGGTTCCTTTACAGCTGGCCTTCTCATTGTAAAACACTTTTCTTTCCCTCTGCACCCAGTCACTAAAACCTAGTTGTCACCACAAGCCCTTTGTTCACTGTTTCTTAGTCTCTGCAATCTTGTCTACTTGATCTTTGCTCCAATTACTCCAAAATGCTTTCTAAAAGCTTGCCAAAGATCTAATTTCCAAATTCAAAGCTTATATCATCCTAGTACTCTTTGCAGCCTTTGATTCCACCTACCATTTCTTTCCTTTTTGAAACTCTCATATTTTCAGATCTGAACTTTAAAAACATTTGCCCTTGACCTTCTCTCTCCCCCAACAGCCCATGCCCACTAGGGCTCTTCTCTCTCTTTGCTTCAATCTGTACCTCTATGTACATCCAGATGGATATACCTCTCTGGCTCCCTTCTTTTCATGTGACCCAACCTTGGATTTCTAAGGCATTTGCAAGTTAGCATTTTTACTTACATGGCCCTACCAAAAGCAACAGGTGTGGTGGTGAATGTGTTTTCTCCAAAGCCAGCTCCCACTCCTAGCCTTCCTAGTTCTGTCAGTGGTATCAGCCATCTCCACCTTCGTGGCTTGGAGCCTTGATAAATCATCTTGATTGCTGGAATTATCCCTGATTGCTTCTTTTTCCTAAAGAATTTCCTTTCTTTTCTAATCTCTATATCAAAGCATTTACTAAGTATTGTCACCCCTGCCTTCATGATGTTACCTTTCATCCTTTCCATTTTATTTGCTGTCACTGTGGTTTAGGACTTAGTGTCTAGTCCTTGGATGGTGGGAGGAGTGGACTTACTAACTTGTTTCCTACCTCAGATCTTTCTTCCTCCCCTGCATTCCTTCTACTTGAATTCATTTGGCGCTCTGCTCCCACATGAATTGTCTTAAAACTACTTTCATTCTATTAACTCCCCATCAAGAAGTCTTTGCTAGCTCCCTGATGACTAAAGTTCTTATGCCTTACTCTAATTTTATTTCAGCCTATGCCAGACATACTTCTCACTGTTAGGTGAATACAACTTTCTCATCCCATCCCAGGTTCATCTACTTCTTTCAACATCCACAGCTACCACTATAGTTCTAGCAATCACTGCCTCTTACCTCTTACCATTACCTTCTAATTGACCTCTCTGCTCCTGCTCTTCTCTCACTACAATCCATTCTGCACAACAAGAGTGATCTTTTAAAAAGTAAATGCCATCTGTGATAGCTGGCTTCCAATGAACTATGTCTCTCAGTATTCACACCCTCACATGTTCACCTCCCTCACTGAGTCTGAGTGTTCTGTCACTCACATGAACCAACAGAATGCAGCTGAAGTGATGCTGTGCCAATTGTGGCTGAAGTTTTAAGAAGTTTTGACATTTATACTTATGCACTTTTAGAAACCCTGAGCTGTCATACATTGTTACCAAAATTCCAGAGGTTTGGTTGGGGTACTTGTTTCTTGCTGCATAGAAAGTCAATTGCTGAGACAACAAGTATTGCCAGGGAAGAAGGCTTTTGTTTGAGTGATATCAGGCAAGAAGAGTGGAAGGTTGTCTCAAATCTGTCTTCCCATCCCACGGAAGTCAAGGATTTATATAGTGGGGGCAAGAATGTAGAAAACAGGAATTAGGGAAGGAAGAGGAGTTGGTAAACAGGAATTAGAGAAGGGCCTGGCATCTCATTGTCCAGATGGGGTGATCTGGTGAGTTTCAGTTCCTTGATACTATAGACCTGAGGGTTGGCTTCCTGAGGAAGGAACTCAGATAAGACAAAGGTAAGTTTCAAGCTTTAAGGTTGGAAGTGTCAATTTATGTCTATTAAAAAAACAAAACAAAACTGTAACCATTAGTTCCATGGGAAAGTTAAGCCAGTTTCAATATGAGTGGTCAACCTATCTTGTTGGAGAGATCACATGAGACCTGAAGCAACCTGGAGAGAGAGGCCCAGCTGTGCCAGTGTCCAGCCAACAAGCTGAAAACATGATGGTGCCATCTTGACTGTGCAGTTTACTTGAGCCCTCAAATAACTGCAGTCCCTGATAACATCACAAAAAAGTGGAAGAACCACTCAGCTGAGCCCAGTCAACTCACAAAATTGTGAGGGATAAGAAAGTGGTTATTATTTTAGAATACTAAGTTTTGAGATAATTTGTTACATAGCAATAGATAACCGAAACACTTAACATTAAATTTAGCTCTTCTTAAAGTGGCCTACAAGGCCCTATATGATCTATATCTTGCCATATGGCTTATACCTGTTCCTCAGACATGCCTTCTGCCTGGAAAGCTGTCTAACTACTTAGAATGCCCTCCCAGATAGCCCATCAGAAGCTTCTCTATCCTTTTCCTTCTCTCTTCCTCCTCACTCTTTCAGTCCATTTAGCTTGCTTGAAAGCAATATCATTCTCTGGAAAAAAAAAATCCCATGTGTGTACTTTCTTATTGCCTATCTTTCCTTCTCACTCCCTTTAGAACATAAGCTTCAAGAAAGCAAACACCTTGTCTATCTACTCAATCAGATGAAGCTTTACCGTGAAGCTAGGATGCTTATGTTCAGGGCCCCTTATTTGCAGGTGTCTATTCCAAAGCCCTATGTTTAATTTTGCATATATAACTTTGTATCCTTATTCCTAAAAACAGCTCCCCAAATTGTTTAAGCCTCAGGACTCTGTCAAAGATAAACACAACCAGACATCAGTTAAAGTGGTAAAACCGGTTGGGTGCAGTGGCTGATGCCTATAATCCCAGTACTTTGGGAGGCTGAGATGGGAGATTGCTTGAGGCCAGGAGTTTGAAAATGGCAGCCTGGGCAATGGCAACATGGTCTCCACCAAACAAGCAAGCAAACAACCAAACAAAAAATCAGCTCGGCATGGTGGCTCACACCTGTAATTCTAGCTACTTGGAAGACTGAGACAGAATTGTTTGAGTCCTGGAGTTTGAGGCTACAATGAACTATGATTGTGCCACTGCACTCCAGCCTGAGCAACAGAGCAAGACACTTTCTCAAAAAAATAAAATAAGATAATAAAGCAGGTTTTATTCAGCAATTACTGACAGTAGGAGAAAGAGGTAAGTTCTATTCTGATTTGTGCAGAGATGATTGGGCTTTTTCACACACACACACACACACACACACACACACACACCCCCCACACACACACACTCCTTTTTAAAGGGAGACTGAGGGAGTATGGAGGGGAATGACAAGTTTGAGCAGAGTTGGGGCAGTGAAAAATTATAAACAGCTAGAAGGGAGAACTGGTCCATGGAAAATCCATCTGGGTTTGCTAACTTGTGTTTGTTGAAGGGAAGCTCCTTCCCTCCCAGAGAGACCTGGAGTCAGGCCTTATCACTTAGTTTCCACAGTCTTTCATCCTGTCACTTCCCTATTCCAGGAATCGTTAACAACTCCCACAAGAATGGAGAATAAAATTCAGATCTCTTAGCCTGCCATTCAAGGCCGGCTACAGTTCACCTTTTCATCCTTATCTCCTGCTATTTATTTTCATAAACACCCTACCACAGCCAGGCAGGTCTATTTACTGATATATGAACATTCCTTGCTCCTTCAGTTCACCCATCCCATCCCTTTACATTAGCTATCTACATAATCTGGAGATAAACTTTCCTCCCGTCTTGGCCTGCTGTGAATCTTATCCCTACTTCAAGACCTTTTTCCATGAAGCCTTCCCAGACTCCAGCAGACCCAGTGTTCTCTTCTTGATTTAGAACTGTCATTTATGACTAGTTATCATGTCTGGAACCTGCCTGCTGATCTGGATTATACAAGCACTTTGTCCAGGGACCATATCCTCACGGGAACCATTCCTAGTTTAGAGATCCCAGTGGAGACTGAGGTCCCAGAGAGGTGAGTTGGGTTGTATATTTGCAACCCAATGAAAAGAAATAACAGAATTTTATAGCTTCTTTGAAACCAAATAAAATCACCAGGAATATGAACAAAAAAGAAATAAAGTCATGTAAGAATGGCAATATAATAATTTAATGTAAGTTCATAAATCACAAATTCTTTAAGGGTAGCTCTACAGGAGTTCCTGGAAAGTACCTGGTATAGGGGTATTTGCTGCAAGATTGTACCTCCAAAGATATTACGGTATAGTGATGGATAATGTGATGATCATGGTGGTGGTGATACTGATGGCAATGTAACACTGGCTCTAGTCCTTTAACAGGGATGAGATATTGATATTGTTTGATGGGGTCCTGTAATAAGCAGAATTTATTCTGTTACTGCTTTCTATGTTAGCAAGACCCAAGGAAACAAAGTTTCTCCAAAGGGAAGTATAATTTCATTTTTTAAAAAATGGTTACATTTGCCCTAAGGCATAATGGAAAAGTCTCCTTTAAACAATATACTTCTAGAAAAGAAAGTACTTTTAGGAAATGGGGAAGAGCTTTTGTTTCCTGCTAGCATCAGGCTTCTTTGTCTTCTTTTGTATGTGTGTTTCAGTGATAGGCAAAACGACAGTTCTTCAGTAAAAGTTAAAATTATAGTCCTAAAAATCTCAAATACAGTGTTTTATTTCAGTTTAGACTCATTTCCAATTGTGCTTAATCTTTTCCAGGCTTGTTATTGCTTTTTCTTACAATTTCCACTGTGAAATGACATTTTTAGTCTCTTTTGCCCTCTATTGAATTACCCTGGTAATAACAGTAACTAGCAAAATGCTAGTTCTCTAGCATGTAGGAGAACACATAAATATTTGATCTCAGATCAGTGATGTGTGTAATTGTTGCTATAGAGAAAACGTTTGATTGCTGCCCAAATCTGGAGGCCTATTAAAATTTAATTTCTGGGTCTTCTCCATATATATAAAACTCAGAACATTTCATAGTATATATAAATTAACCCTTCCCTGTTCCTGTGGCAAACTATTCTCCATCTCCATGGGGATGGAGCAGGAGGAAATGTGCCTTACCCATAGGAATAGGATTTAGATATTAGGAAGCATTTCCTTCAATGAGCACTAAAAAATTCAGGAACAAAATTGCAATGAAAATTGTGGATTGTCGTCTCTAGATGTTATTAAAAACAGGATAGACTCAGCTGGGCTCAGTGGCTCACATCTGTAGTCCCAGCAATTTGGGAGGCCAAAGCTGGAGGAATGCTTGAGGTTAGGAGTTTGGGACCAGCTTGGGCAACGTAGTGAGACATCGTCTCTACCAAAATAAAATTTTAAATGTTATCTAGGCATGGTGGCACATGCCTGTAGACCTAGCTCCTTGCGAGGCTAAGGCAGGAGGATTGCTTGAGTCCAGGAGGTTGAGGCTGCAGTGAGTGTGAGTATACCACTGCACTCCAGCCTGGGCAACAGGGCAAGATTCTGTCTCAAAGAAAAAAAAATAAAAAAGGATAGACTCAATCTGCATATAGTTTGGCTATTAATATGGTAGTTTCTGAAAAATTATAGGAAAGCAAAATGGGAAAAATAGATATGAAAGCAACTAATATATTAGTTGCCTTTATCAACATTAAAAAACGGAGTTGATATTGAAACATTGGAAAACTATGGTTTCATAGCAATTAAATGCTATTCCTAAATTGTATTGGCAGGATTCCAACTATGAAAAGAAAACAAAGCAAACGTTCTGCAGGCAACAATGGCAGAAGTATAGTATATGTTTTTCCTCCTAATACTTACATCACAATTGTAAATGGGATTTGGCTACTGGTTGACTCACCTCATTATATCCAGATGAATGAAGTACTAAAGAAGCAGATAATCCTGAAGCTTAATTTTATACGTCAGTTTCAAAGTCTCTCAGCTATACTCAAAGCTGTTATAGTAACACAATTGAGTGATCTATCTTCTACCTCTTCTAGTTTCCCTCCTTCCCTTCTGATAGGGTGGGGCATGAGTCCTAAAAGGAAAGAAAGTTCAGCAGAACAAAAATGTAGGTAACCCAAGAGGGCTAGATATATGTATCTTCTTTCAGATAATTCAGGATTGGCCAAAAAGTAAATGAAAAAACAATTTAGTGAGATTTTTAGAAATCTAAGGGGTTGGGATTCTCTCGTTGACATGTATCATGCAACTAATTCTCCTACTGGGATTGAAGATTAGAGAGACTAAAAGTATGAGTTAAGAAACTAGACTCTGGAGTCAAACAATACAAAGTCATTTAATTGCTGTGAGATCTTAAGCAATTTTTTTTTAACTCTCTAGGCCTCAATTTCCTCATCTGTATAATGAGAAAAATAAAACTTTATAGAGTTGCTTTGAAGGTTAAATGAGACAATATCTGCAAAATACTAGAGAAGCACTTGGCCAGAGCAGATTTTTGATTAATATTAGTTACCATTAGCATCATCCAGTGATTATAATCCTCAATACTTTTATTATTTTAGCATTATTAATAAATATAATAGTAATAGCCTTAAGAAGAAAAATTTCCCAGGCATTTTCTGGAAGAGGAAGCACAGAGGAAGTCTGACTGCTGTGCACACTCCTACCTTGGACTGCCATTATGCTCTCTCCTAGCTCAATAGTCTGTTTGAACCTGTGATCCAGATAGAAAGAGGCCTACAATATTCCTTGGGACACCATTGTGATCTTGTGTCTACTGTGTACTTTCTTTTTTTGAGATGGAGTTTCATTTTGTCATCCAGCCTGGAGTGCAGTGGCATGCTCATGGCCACCCCACTGCTGGACTCAGGCCATCCTTCCACCTTAGTCTTCCAAGTAGCCAGAACTACAGGCGTGCACTACCACACCTGGCTAATTTTTTGATTTATTGTAGTGATGAGGTCTCGCCATGTTGCCCAGGCTGTTCTCAAACCCATGGGCTCAGGCAATCCCCTCACCTCGGCCTCCCAAAGTGCTGGGATTACAGGCTTGAGCCACTGTGCCTAGCCTACTGTGTATATTCTAAGCAGAGTTCAGAGCTATTCAGGTAACTGATCAACCAGTGACCATGGACATCTGAGCTGTCAGTTAAGTAGTTCTGTGTTTCAGGTATGCATAGTCCTGGTTTAGGTTAAAAATTAGAATAAGGGATTTATTTGACATTACAACTTTATCATGTAAAAAACTGCTGCGCAATCCTGGGCCCCAAAATTCAGATAGGAAGAGATTTGTATTGTCAACACATATGCATAATTCGGAAGTAACAAGTAGCAGTTTGTTTCAAATATAGGAATTTGCAAATTGGATATGAGGTTTTTTGTTTTTTTTTTCCATTATGTTTGAAAAGCTCACTATCAGGCAACCCTCTTTTGGGTCCCCTCCAATTGTAGGAGCTTTTCTGTCTTCTTAATAAACTCTTGATTTCTTAAAAAAAAAATCTCACTATCATTATTTCTGAAAATTAATACTTGCATATTAACTCATTTAAAGAGGGGGCTGTACACGGTAGCTCATGCCTATAATCCCAGCACTCTGGGAGGCCAAGGTGGGAGGACTGCTCGAGCCCAGGAGTTCGAGACCAGCCTGGGCAACATAGTGAGACCTCATCTCTACAAAAAATAAAATAAAATTAGCCAGGTGTCACACCTGTAGTTCCAGCTACTCAGGAGGCTGAGGCGAAAGGATCACCTATGCTCAGGCAGTCGAGCCTACAGTGAGCTGGGTTCATGCCACTGCACTCCAGCCTGGACAACAGTGTGAGACTTTGACCCAAAAAAAATTTTTTTTAAGAGTAAAAAGGACCAGGCTCAGTGGCTCAGCCTGTAAGCCCAGCACTTTGGGTGGCCGAAGCGAGTGAATTGCCTGAGCCCGTGGGTTCGAGACCCACCCGGGCAACTTGGCAAGACCTCGTCTCTACAATAAATCAAAAATTAGCCGGGTGTGGTAGCACGCGCCTGTAGTTCTGGCTACTTGCAAGGCTGAGGCGGAAGGATCGCTGAAGCCCAACAGGTCAAGGCTGCGGTGGCAGGGAATGTGCCACTGCACTCCAGTCTAGGCGACAGAGTGAGACTCCAACTCAAAAAAAAAAAAAAAAGAGTAAAAAGGTATACCATAAAAATAAATTCTCTTACTATCTCAGCCTTAGTATTCCAGTTTACTTTCTTAAAAATAAAAACTTTTTAATATTTTATCATTATAAACATAATCTTTACTCAAGATACCTTCCTCTGGGATTTTCTTGGTGTTTTACTGAGCAGAGGTCTAGAGAAGATACTTCCTCGTTAAATTAAAAAAACTATTGCTTGGACACTCTAGAAACTCTAAGGAGGCAAAGTCAAATATTTTGTGCCAAAAGTCTCTAAAGGGATGCTTCTAGTGGCTCCACTATTATTAAATGACCTTGGGAAAAGTGATAAATATCTTTTTCTCTCTGGACGACATGGACCTTGACTTTGAACTTGGCTTTGGGACTAGAATCATTCAGTCACTTTACTTTGTATCTCAGGGATTTATCATGTTTTTCATGCATAGTTCTGAATGCATTTTAACTTTAGGCATACATGATTGCAGGGTAAGTAGAGACAGAGGTTGTATGTTTTTGTGTGTCTTACTATTTCCAAGCTAAATATGAATAACAACAGTCAGTACAAGTCTTGAATTATTCTGTATTACTTACAATATATTATTATTAAATGCACTCAGAAATCTAGTAAGATATTTTGGTTAATGTTCTCCAATTAGTTGTGCCTGGCATAGTTGCATTATCTTTTAGTTGCATTATCTTTTCAGTCTGATCTTCAAGGTGACAGGAATTGGCAGTAAAGAGATCAGATCTGTTTCCAGCTCATAAGCACCTTTAAAAAACCTTAGGTAAAAGCAGATCATTGGTCAGACATAGCAGATGGCACATTGTGAGTTGTCAGTCACTGCCTTTAAGTTATAATTCCTTTACCAACAAATTTCATACTCTTCTGCTATCATGTTACTGTCTAGTGTCCTTTTGTTTTAACTTGAACAACTCTTTGAGGCACTTCTTGTAAGGTAGGTCTAGTGGTGATAAACTTTCTCAGCTTTTGTTTGTTTGGGAAAGTTTTCATCTCTCCTTCATTTTTGAAGGAGAGTTTTTCTGGGCATAGTATTCTCAGAAATTCTTTTCTTTCATCACTTTGAAAATATCATACCATTCCCTTCTGCTCTGCTGTGTTTCTGCTGAAAAATCTTCTGGTGATCTAATAGAGAATTCCTTAGATTGGTGACAAGTTGTTTCTTGATGCTTTCAAATTTCTTTTTTGTCTTTGACTTTTACCAATTTGATTATAATGCATCTCAGTGTGAATTTCTTTAGGTTCATATTTGGTATCCTTTGGGTTTGTTGGATCTGGATGTCCATTTCCTTCCCCAGATTTGAGAAGTTTTTAGTCATTATTTCTTTGAATAAGCTTTCTTGTTCTTTATCTCTTCTCCTTTTGAAATTCCCATAATACATATTTGGTCTGCTTAATGGTGTTCCATAATTCCCCTAAGCTTACTTTGCTCCTTTTCATTCTATTTTCTTTTTGCTCTTCTGACTGAATTATTTCCAGTGACCTGTCTTTGAGTTCACCAATGCTTTCTTCTGCTTGATCTAGTCTACTGCTGAGCCCCTCTGGTGAATTTTTCAGTTCATTTGTGTTCTTCAGCTTCATTTCTGTTGGGTGTCCCTTTGGAACTGTTTAATATTTTCTGCCTCTTCCTTGAAATTCTCACTTTGTTCATGCATTGTTCTCTTGATCTCAGTGAGAATCTTCATTATGGTTATTTAAAATTCTCTATCAGGTAAATTGTATAACTCTGTTTCATTGGGGTGATTTTCTGAATGTTTATTTTGTTCCTCTGTTTGGAACATCATTGCTTGATGCTTCATTTTCCGTGAACTTCTTTGTTGTGTCTACACATTAGACGAAGCAGGTATCTCTCCCAGTCTTAATGAACTGGCCTTGTACAGGAGAAGATCCTCACCAATCAGCCTTGTCATAGATTTTGGGGGGCTCCACCAACTCCTTCCCTCCTCAGGGAGAAGCAGGCAGCTGTGGTTTTTTATTTGCTGTGTGCTGAGCCAGGGTGGGAAAAAACTATGGCATCTACCAGCCTGAGCCACTACCTCTGTTCTCTCCCAGCTGACTAGATTGTGCTAGACCCATCAGAGCTCCAGGACTGATGAGACAGATGCTAGTTCTTTCTGAGGTCCTGGAGGAGCTGGGGAACTGGACACATGAATCAATTATTTCCTTCCCTAGCGGGAGTCTGAGAGCTGAAATTTTCACAAGCTTGCTCTGTGTTCAACAGGGGAGAGGTCCAATGACATCTACCAGCCCAAGCTGCTGCCTCCATTTTCCTCTGGGGAACTAGACTATGACAGATTTGTCAGAGTTCCAACACTGTCGAAACAGAAGCCAGTTCTCCCTGGAACACCCTCAGAAAAGCCAGGGTGCTGTGAATCAACCCATTTCCTCTTCTGGATAAAGCTGGGAGCTAGGGGTCTTTTCTTGATTGTATGACACAGTGCCAGGGGCAGTGTCTCCAGCAAGAGAGTGTCTTGAATCTCCCTGCTTGTTTCAATAAGTCAGTTTCCTATTCTCCTGGGTTGCAGGAGTCTTTCATTTAGTTTCTGATTTCTCATAAAGAAAATTTGTCCATGAATTGTTGCTGATTGGTATGTTTGTGGATGGATGGGGGGAGGGGAGCGAGGAGAAGTGTGTCCAAACTTCTTTTTTATTTTTTATTTTTTTGAGTTGGAGTCTCACTCTATTGCCCAGGCTGGAGTGCACGCTCATGGCCACCCCAGCGCCGACCTGCTGAGCTCAGGTGATCCTTCCGTCTCAGCCTTCCAAGTAGCCAGGACTACAGGTATGCACTACCATGCCCGGCTTATTTTTTGATTTTTTGTAGAGATGAGGTCTCACAGAGTTGTCTGGGCTGGTCTCGAACCTGTGGGTTCAGGCAATCCTCTTGCCTCGGCCCCACAAAGTGCTGGGATTACAGGCTTGGGTCTCCACATCTGGCCCAAACTTTTTACTGTGCCATCTTACTCATTGTACTGACATTCTTTTTCTTTCCTTTTTTGACGGGGTTGGGGTGGTGGGTACCAGCCACTGACATGGAGTTGTTTTTACCTTTCTAGGGGAAAAAGATTTGTTGATATATGTTATCCACTAATGTGGAGTATTAGCTCCTCTTTCAGATTCTCTTTATAGATAGTACATAGAGTTAAGAAAGGTTCTCTGAATTTGGAAGAGTGTACCTCAAAGAGCAAATGTAATTTCTGTGAATATGTACCTAGAGAAATTTGGAAAGTTTCAACAAGCTGACCTGGGTTGAGTCTCTGAGAGGTAGAGCTGAAAAGTTTTAACTTGAAAAGTTGATAATTCATCAGTTATAATGTAATTCTGAAGTAAGACTGAGTTATAAAAGGACTCAGGAAGGCTGACAGTCAATAAAACCTAAAAGAATTCAATTCTTTTTTCTTTTTCTCAAGAGAAAAAAAATATATTGAATCTGAAAAACTAGTATTAATTATCATAAGTCTCTCTCTTCTCTACGGAGTTGAGACGTAACACTAGGCTTTTATGATTAGGACAGGCTTTCACCCAGAATGACATTTCTTTCTTGGTCTCACTCCATTTTCCTTTTCTTATTCCTTTAAAAAAGCAATGTAATTAGTATCTATTGAGTGTCTGCTATGTGCAAAGCACTGTGCTAGGTACCTTGGTCACAATGAGGAGCAAAATTTGACCAGTCCCTGACCACAAGAAGCTTAAAAAAGCTTAAATATTAAGATAACAGGAGAGGGTAGATATTTTCCAGTGTAACTTAATTAATTGGAATTCTAATTTATGCATCAATCTAGGGTGATTTGGTTAATGTGAGTCCCCAGGAGACTGATTATCTAGATACCTAGATCAAATTGAGTTTCTAAACCTACTAAGCTAAGAATCCAACTCTGGTGCCTGGAGACACAGCAAAGGCACGATCACCCTTGGCATTGCTTGTGTGTGCTCAGCAGGTGTCTCTTTCTCTCTGAGAACTCCCTATTCTTATTCATTTCAGCAGCAGGGAGCAAGTTCTTATACCAATTCATACATACCAAACAGAAGACCTCACAGAAAAGTGTGGAAAATAAACGCAGATTTCTGCTTTTGTCTCAGTTTTCTGTTGACACGCCCCTAATATTCCTAATGGTTGGTGTGCATGTGAAACTCTGGAAAGATAAAACAGCAGCAAGAGGGTGCTAGAGACAGAGTTGGTTATGAGGGAATTTTTCTAACTTTTCAAATTAGAAAAATTGACATGAGAAGGCAATGGCTATAATCCAACAGTTGAAAGGGTGAATTAATCCAGGCGAGGTGGCTCACACCTGTAATCCCAGCACTTTGGGAGGCAGAGGTGAGACGATTGCCTGAGCCCAGGGGTTTGAGACCAGCCTGGGTAACATGGTGAGACCTCATCTCTACAATAAATAAATAAATAAAAATTAGCTAAGCATGGTGGCGCACGTCTATAGTTCCAGCTACTTGGAAGACTGAAGCAAAAGGATCGCCCGAGCCCAGCAGGTTGAGGTTGTAGTGGTCATGAGCGTGCCACTGCACTCCAGCCTAGGTGACACAGTGAGACTACGACTCAAAAAAAAAAAGAAATTGTAATTAAATGATTTCACAGCATCAATCATGCTTTTTATATTCCCAATTTCAAGAATTCATCCTATTATATTTTTACTATTTTATATCATGAAATTACCCAAAGCATTGATCTAAATCTACCGCGTGATTATAAATTTCTTAAAAAGTCATGAAGTCCTTCACACATTATTCATTTACTCAAGATTAAGTGTTATATTGGCTATTATATTCTCTAATAAATCCTTTTATCGATTAATTGTACAAATGATTTACACATTTAACTACATTTTTAGCCTGCTACTTATGAAATCTTAAGCCCTTAAAAGATGAGATTTCAAAAATGCTTGAGGCAATATATTTTACATGAATTGAATGATTCAAAAACAACTATAAAAGAAGCAAATCCAATTGCCTCTACTTGGAATTGCTAAATGAGCTCCATCTATGTGGTTTAAAATTGTCCTCTATTTTTATTTTGAGCTTTTACCCAGTACTTCAGAATGACATGTTTTTCTTTATCGTGCTGACCCTACAATGAGAATAAAAATAAGATAGCATAAACATACCCCGATGCACTTAGGCAAAAACTCACATTGGACATGCAAAATATGTCCCTCGGGCTTCCTTTTTCTGGTGTCTTTTTTGCAGGGCACAAGTCTAGAAGCGATCAATAGATTGTCCCCCTTTGAAGGCTGTGACTCTAGTTGAAACAGTCTTCAACCAGGAGTAGATATTTATGTTCTTGGTGCCTACAGAATACATGCTCATTAAATTTTAAAAGATTTATTTTTACACTGTGATTGATTACAATACTAGTAATAATAATAATACTGCTAAAATTGGCATCACACATGTATGAAATGCTTGATTGTGTTATAGCACTACATTGTTATGGAATATGATATGTCATTACTTCTATTAGGCTCATTAAGGCCATACAAAAAATTACAAAGGAAATGGGTAAGTATATTCTCAAAATAGCTAAAATACAAGCACTTACTATGTGACAAGCACTATGACAAATGTGTTGCGGATATTCACTCATTTAATCTTTAAGACAACTTTGGAAACCAGATACTATTACCCTCCCCATTTTAGAGGTTGAGAAGGCGAGGTCATAGAGAAATTAAATAATTTGCTAAGCTGATATGGTAAACTATATCATATGATAAGTCAAGATCTGAACCCAGGCAGTCTAGCTTCAGTGCTCAAAGTCTTTTTTTTTTTTTTTAGTCATAGTCTCACTTTGTCACCCAGGCTGGAGTGCAGAGGCATGCTCATGGCTACTACAGCCTCAACCTGCTGGGCTCAGGTGATCCTTCTGCCTCAGCCTTCGAAGTAGCTGGAACTACAGGCACGCGCCACCATGCTTGACTAATTTCTTGATTTAATGTAGAGACGAGGTCTCACCATATCACTCAGACTGGTCTCAAACCCCTGAGTTCTGGCAATCCTTTCGCCTCTTGCCTCCCAAAGTGCTGGGATTACAGGTGTGAGCCACTGTGTCTGGTCCGGTGACTCCAATCACAGACACTGTAATTCTGAACAGATCACAGAAAAGAACGAAGGAAGATAAATCAAGGATCATTTATTCAAGTTCTTTTTAAGACACGTCACTATTGTTTTCTCAGGCCTGTGGATAAAACTACTGTTGGGCAGTGTTTATGCCATACCAAGAGAGGAGAAGGGGCTTTAGCTATTCAACGTCAGACATTCTGGTCTTGCCAATAAGACCGTCTGTGCGAGACATAGATACACCATAACCAGATGCTATTTAAGAGTCGTCACCCAGCAGCCTTCTGATTATTGTTTTTTTCAAGTCAATCTGTTCAAAGGTAGAGAGTGCTGTGATTACAGAGATGTGAGTATTGTGAGACCTGAGACAACAATGCCTTTTTACAAATTAACAGACTGATATTTATCTATTAATACATATGTGGCTGGGTGCGGCGGTGGCTCAGGCCTGTTATCCTAGCGCTTTATTTTTTTGTTTTATTTTATTTTTTGTGTCGGAGTCTCACTCCTTTGCCCAGGTTGGAGTGCAGTGGCATGCTCACAGCCACCACAGCCTCGACCTGCTGGGCTCAGGTGATCCTTCCACCTCAGCCTTCCAAGTAGCCGGGACTACAGGCACGTGCCACAACACCCAGCCAATTTTTTGATTTATTGTGGAAATGAAGGCTCACCAAGTTTCCCAGGCTGGTCTCAAACCCGTGGGCTCAGGCAATCCTCTTACCTTGCCCTCCCAAAGTGCTGGGATTAGGCTGGGGCACGGTGGCTCACGCCTATAATCCCAGCACTTTGGGAGGCCGAGGTGAGAGCCCATGGGTTCAAGACCAGTCTGGGCAACTTGGTGAGACCTCATCTCTACAATAAATCAAAAAATTAGCCGTGGTGTGTGCATGGTGGTGTGTGCCTGTAGTTCCAGCTACTTGGAAGGCTGAGGCGGAAGGATCGCCGGATCCCAGCAGGTCGATGCTGGGGTGGCCGTGAGGGTGCCAGAGCACTCCAACATGGGTGACGGAGTGAGACATCCCCTGCTCATCAGTTTAGATGTGAGGGGAAAGTGAGCTAGAGAGCCATGACCACCCACCCCCACCCTTCCTTCCAATGTTTTTCCCCTTCCCCATCCTCTCGCTGTGCTTGGACCAAGCTCTTGTGTCTTAGTAAGGAGAGTCCCAGGAGTTTTCATCTTCCCTCATATAGACCCTTGGTAGCCCAGCCCACCCTTGCGTTCCAACCCACGTCCCCAGCACTTCAGGCCCTCCAAGTAGGTCATAATTACAACCCCCAAATCTCCAAAACACCAAGAACAATGATTATATCAAAGTCCTAGAGGGGGCCATGATGGGGAAACTGAGGCTCAGATGGTTTAGATGACAAGGAGACAGCAGGAGACCAGGACCAAACCGTCTCCTGCTTCCCAGCTCTATGCTGCCCCCTGGTGGTCTACTGTCAACAGCCCTACTTCCAAAGACACCTGATGTAAATGTTCTTTCTCCCCCTCCCTTCCCTCTTTTCTCCCAGAAGAAAACCAAGAATAGGTAGATAAACTGATTCACAGAGCACTCAGGAGTTAAGTCAGAAAGAAATCTTCTCATCTATATTTTAGTTTTCAAACTAATTTTTTCAAATATGTTGAGGAAAGATGATCTATCAAAAATTCTAATTTAGCTAAGATGCCATGATTCCAAATAAATGTAAAAGGCCCATTGAGTATTATTTGATATTCTAAAAGATGAGAAAAATAAGTATGGTAGCCTTTGGAAAACATTGTTGTGTATGCCTCTAGCAATTTATTTTCGAGGAACATCACAGAATCTTAGGATTCTACTTTTCTAGAACGTATTGTTTATAGGTTTGATTGATCTTCAAACCTGTGAGAAGAACACACATATTGGCAACATAATGCTGCCATATAAAGACATTCTTTCTCTTTAAAGTATTTCAAAGGAATGTGGCTAAACTTGGTATGCATTCTTTTCATTTTCTCCTGACATGCAGGCAACTGTCTGTGACAATATCGTCAAGGGAAATTGCTACTTACGGTCTAAGAGAAGCAAAAGACCAAAATTTTGTATACATCTATATAAATATTTACACATGTATACATATGAGTATATATAATTATATATTAATCACTATAGTCTGCTAAATCTTAAAAAGTTATGTGAAGGGAAAAACTTTCTGGTCAAAGCAAATCCACATACTGTAATTCAAATTAAAAGTCAAGCATAACCTTAGAAACGATCTTTCTAAATTCACAAACCAGGAGGAAAGGGTCAATGCCCTGCTTCTTTAGTTAACCCTAAAAGACGCAGGGCTCTGGTCACTTAAAACAAAAACTAAATTTCAATCAGGTTTCACAAGATATTTGTTAGAGCAATGAATTTGAACCCGAGGGAAAATAGCAGTTCTGTAAACATCAACTCTTGATTGCAATCTACAACATGGTCTCTGGACCAGCTGTTCTCCACAACAGGTGCAACAGATGGTTATCAGTTTCTAGGGCTCACTTTGAGGCCTTTGTTCTGCCCATTTTACCAGTGGGCAAAAAAGCAAATGCTTACTTTGGTGAATTGTCTTCTCAAAGGACAGAGGGTTTTAGGTTTGGCTTCCTTTCCAGTGGTCTGGTGGTTCATAGTGGAGAAATCAGATTTTCAGATCATGCTGCTGTCTTTAGGCTGTGATAAGAAAGAACAGATTAAGCCTTTGCAGGGTTGATTTGGGATCTGTTGAGTTACATGCTGGGTTTTGTGGCTTTTCTTTAATAAATTCATCGAAGTATGATTTTCTGTGGGAGAAGACACATTCTACCTATTAAGTCCTGATGATGTCTGCAGGATGTGCTGAACAAAATCTACTAAAGGCAGTAATGCTGAAAATAGATAATGAAAGGACTTTAGAATGATAGAAAAATCCAGTGACTTGTTTTTTCAAAATCATCTAGGAAAAAAAAAAAGTGAGTGGAAGTTTACAGATATATAAAAATGTGAGGATTAAAAACCCCTGATCTTAAGTCTAAATGATGACTTAAATTACTTTAAATATATGAATTGTTTTGATAATGCCAGAAATGTAGACAATTATCTATTTTCCACCTCTATTACTTGTACATTATAGCAGGAAGACTTCACGATATAAACTACTATTTACAAAGAAAATCTTTCTTACCATAAGCAATACTGTACTTCAATGGTTTACCAAAGGCAGTACAGGGACATTTAGAATTTTTGCATAGCTAAAACCCCCCAGTGAGTTCACAGGCATTTCTTATACAACTTGCCTCATGGATGTCAAATAGTTTTTCCCTAAATGCTTTCAGTAATAAGAAAATCACCATCTCAAAAGGCAAATCATTCTATTTTCAAATAGCTTGAATCATTAGACTGTTCTTTTTCATCTTAAGGTTGAAATCTATCCCCTATAACTTTCATCCTTTGGTCTACTCTCTGGAGCTATAAAAATAAGATTTTTCCTCTTCTGTATTACAGCCCACTATAAAGTTCACTATTACATTCTGCCTGTCTCTCCTCTTTCTTGGATAAATATCCCAGGTTCCTTAAAGCAAGCATAACATAATCAATAACATTCCATTCCTCATTCACCCTCCCCTGTTTGTGCTTAAGTTTGATCTTTTGATATCTCTAACACATTCCTATATCTTGAAACTCTCTCTTCCTCTTTTATCTGTTTTCCCTCTTTTTTTTTTTTTTTGAGTTGAAGTCTCACTCTGTCGCCCAGGCCGGAGTGCAGTGGCACACTCACGGCCACCCCAGCGTCGACCTGCTGGGCTCCGGTGATCCTTCCAACTCAGCCTTCCAAGTAGCCGGAACTATAGGCATGCGCTACCATGCCTGTCTAATTTTTTGATTATTTTTATTGTAGAGATGAGGTCTCGCCAAGTTGTCCAGGCTGTTCTTGAGCCGTGGGCTCAGGCAATCCACTGGCATCGGCCTCCCAATGTGCTGGGATTATAGGCTTGAGCCATTGTGCCCGGCCTTCCCTCTTATAAAAAAAGCAAGCAGGCCGGGCTCAGTGGCTCAGCCTGTAATCCCAGCAATTTGGGAGGCCGAGGTGAGTGGATTGCCTGAGTCAGCGGGTTCGAGACCCATCTGGGCAACTTGGTGAGACCTGTCTCTACAATAAATCAGAAAAATTAGCCAGGTGTGGTAGTGCTCACCGGTAGTTCCAGCTACTTGGAAGGCTGAGGCGCAAGGATTGCCGGAGCCCAGCATGTCAAAGCTGCAGTGGCCGGAAGCATGCCACTGCACTCCAATCTGAGTGACAAAGTGAGACTCCAACTCAAAAAGAAAGAAAGAAAGAAAAAAAAAACCAAGCAAGTACTCTCTCTCTGTTAACTTCTAGTTTTCATTTTATTTCTGTTTTCTCCTTTAAAGTAAATATTTTTGAAAAAGTATTTTGAGCTAACTTTTCTCACTTCCTCTCCTCCAAAGCCACTGCAATCTGGTGTCAGTCTTCATACACTGCTGAATTCATGTATGATAATATTACTGTTGACCTTTAAATGAGTAAGCAGAGAGGCCTGAGAATGGATGTTGGTGTCAGATAGACGTGGTTTCTTAGATCCACCACTTGCTAGTTTTGTGACCTTGGCAATGTATTTAACTCCTCTCAGTCTTGGTTTCCTCATTAATAAAATAGATCGTTGTGAGGACCAAATAAGATAATGTAGGAAAAGTGTTAGAGTCTGGCCTAACGTCTGTCGTGCTCATTATTATTATCATCTGTTCTCAACAGTGGCTGTTATCTTAGTCTGATTGTGCTGCTATAACAAAATACCTGATGCTGGGTAATTTATAAAGAATAAACATTAATTTTCTCACAGTTCTGGAGGCTGGAAAGTCCAAGGTCAAGATAACAGCAGATTTGGTTGTCTGGTGAGGGTTGCTCTCTGTTTCCTAGGTGGCACCTCTTTCTGCATCCTCTGGAGGGGAAGAACGCTGTGTCCTCACATAGGGGCAAGGAAGCTGAACACACGTGAAGCCTCTTTTGTAAAGTCTTTAATCCCATTCACAGGGGAGAAGCACTCATGGTCTAATTAAAGGCCTCACCTTTCAATATCATGACATTGACTATTAAGTTTCAACAGCTGAATTTTGGAGGGGACACATTCAAACCTTAGCTGTCATCAAACTTTGGTGTGCATCAGGCTCACCTGGTAGGCTTATAAAAACATAGATTCCTGGTTCCCCAGCCTGGAGTGGGACCCAAGAATGTATATTTCTGACAAATTCTCTGGTGCTGCTGGTTCAGGAAGCATGGCCTAAACCTTTGCCATGACAAGTGGACTAGCAGCATAGCTTTTTTTTTTTTTTTGAGTTGGTGTTTCTCTCTGTCACCCAGGCTGGTGTGTGGTGGCACGCTCATGGTCACCACAGCCTCCACCTGCTGGGCTCAAGTGATCCTGCCTCAGCCTTCCAAGTAGCTGGAACTACAGGCATGCACCACCATGCCCAGCTAATTTTTTAATTTATTGTAGAGACAAGGTCTCACCAAGTTGCCTAGGCTGGTCTTAAACCCCTGCACTCAGGCAGTCCTCATCTTGGCCTCCCAAAGTGCTGGGATTACAGGCTTGAGCAACCGCACCCAGCCTGGGAGCTTTTTAAGAACTTTCCCACCCAGATCATTCACTTCTGTGATTCCAAAATGAATCATATTCTGCATGTTAACAGGACTCCAAATGATTCCTATGCACATTAAATTTTGAGAAACATAGTCCTACTGTTAGATATTTCTTGTCCTTATAGTCATTGATTCAGTAATATACTTTTTTTCTCCCTTGTTTTAGATACTCCTTTAGCTTTTTTGTTTTTATTTTTGCCCAGGCTGGTCTTGAACCTGTGGACTCAGGCAATCCTCTCACCTCAGCCTCCCAAAGTGCTGGGATTACAGACGTGAGCAACAGCGCCTGGTCTAGGTACTCATTTAGCTTTCAGAGATAACTTTCCTCCTGGATACTATCTCTTTGATTATTCCTTCTCAATCTGCTTTTTTGTTGTCTATAGCTAAAATTTTCCCTTGGGTTCTGTTTTCTGCTATTTTTACTCTGCATACTTGTATTGTTTAAGATTAGATTCAACAGCAAGTAATAGTAATAAGCCCCCCGCCCCCACCAAAAGACTCCCTCCCAATGGTTTATATAAGGTAAAAGACCTTTTTTTTCCTCATGTCAAAGTCCAGGTATGGCAGTCCAGTGCTAATTTCACAACTCTGCTCCACAAGGCTCTTAGTTACTCAGGCTACTTTGTTTCTCGTTCTTTATCCTTTATAACTTGTATTTCTGAGGTTGCTTGTGGTTTAAATACAACAGCCATCACATCTGCCCTCTAGCCATCATGAAGGAGGAAGGGACCCAGAAAAAAGGACAGAAGACAGCATAGATGCCACTTATAGAAGCTGCCTCCTTATACGTCTGATTATAGTTCACTGACCAGAACTTAGAGATCTGGTCACACCCAGCTGTACTGGAGACTGAGAAATGTAGTTTGGGTCAGTTAAAAAGTAAGGCTATGTGTGGCAATTCCTAAGTGTGGCAATTCCTAAAAGATCTAAAAATTGGCCATATGATCCCACAATCCCCCTACTGGGAATATACCTGGAGGAACTCAAATCACTCTGAAAAAGATACCTGCACACTCATGCTTATTGTAGTACTATTCACAATAGCAAAAACATGGAACTAATCGTGCTGCCCATCAAAAGAAGACTGGATTAAAAAAAAGTGGTATATACACATGATGGAATATTACACAGCCATAAAGAAGGACAAAATTATGAACTTTGCAGCAACTTGGATGGACTTAGAGGATATAATACTGAGTGATCTATCACAGAAACAAAGAACCGAGTATCACATGTTCTCACTCATTAGTGGACCTTGAGCAACTATCGTAGTACTATAAGAAAGATATTGGCAGTAGTGGGAAACTATGGGGCAGGGGGGAGGCACATTTCATCAACCAGGGTACCTGCATAATGAACATTTGTATACCTAACCGTGAATTGTATCCCACATATTTAAAATTAAAAATTAACAAGCCAGCCGGGCTCGGTGGCTTAACCTGTAATCCTGCGCCTTGGGAGGCTGAGGTGAGTGGATTGCCCGAGCCTGTTGGTTCAAGACCTGCCTGGGCAACTTGGCGAGACCTCATCTCTACAATAAATCAAAAAATTAGCTGGGTGTGGTAGCGCGCGCCTGTAGTTCCAGCTACTTGGAAGACTGAGGTAGAAGGATCGCCGGAGCCCAGGAGGTCGAGGCTGCGGTGGCTGGGAGCGGCCACTGCACTCCAATCTGGGCGACAGAGTCAGACTCCAACTCAAAAATAAATAAATAAATAAAATTAACAAGCCTGTGATCCCAGCACTTTGGGAGGCTGAGGTGAGGGGGTCTGAGCCCATGGGTTCGAGACCAGCTTGGGCAACTTGGCAAGACCTCATCTCTACAATAAATTAAAAAATTAGCTGGGCGTTGTAGCTTATGCCTGTAGTTCCAGCTATTTGGAAGGCTGAGGTGGAAGGATCACCTGAGCCCAGCAGGTTGAAGCTGGGGAGGTTGTGAGCGTGCCACTGTACTCCAGCCTGGGCAATGGCGTGAGACCCCAACCCCAAAAAAACAAAATATAAAAAATAAATAAAAATTTAAATTTAAAAATTAAAAAAAAGTAAGGCTGTGACCTACTATGGAAGTAGGTCAACTAGCAGTTTGCCATATATGCTACAATTCATCCCTGTATTATCCAGTTTACCATACACAGAATACACTCAACTCTCCCCAAGGGATGCATATTAGTTTTCTAGGGATGCCATAATAAACTACCAGAAACTGGATGGCTTCAACAACAGAAGTTTATTATCTTGCAGCTCTGGGGGCTAGAAGTCTAAGATCAAAGTGTTGGCAGGGTTGGTTCCTATCTCTTTGTTATGTAGATGATGGTATTTATGGTCACATGGTTTTCTCTCTGTGTGCATGCCTTTGTCCACTTTTCCCCTTTTTATTTTATTTAATTAATTAATTTATTTATTTGAGTTGGAGTCTGCCACTCAGGCTAGAGTACAGTGGCAAGCTCATGGCCACCGCAGCCTCGACCTGCTGGGCTCCAGCGATACTTCCGCCTCAGCCTTCTGAGTAGCCGGAATTACAGGCATGCGCTACCACACCCGGTTGATTTTTGATTTATTGTGGAGATGAGGGATCGCCAAGTTGCCCAGGCGGGTCTCGAACCCGTGGGCTCAGGCAATCCACTCACCTCAGCCTCCCAAAGGTGCGGGATTACAGGCTGAGCCACCGAGCCCAGCACTACTCCAGTTTGACCTCATTTTACCTTAACTAATTACATAGGCTTCAATCCTATTTCCAAATAAGGCCACATTATGAGGTACTGGGTGTTAGGAACTCAACATATGATTTTTTGTGGAGACACAATTCAACATAATATAGGAGATAAACCCCATTTTCTTCCTTTCTTTTTTTTTTTTTAGTGGGAGTCTCACTCTGTCATCTAGGCTGGAGTGCAGTGGCACGCTTGCAGCCACTGCAGCCTCGACCTGCTGGGCTCAGGTGATCCTTCCGTCTCAGCCTTCCAAGT
This sequence comes from Tarsius wallacei, assembly GCA_963574415.1. Lineage (NCBI taxonomy): Eukaryota > Metazoa > Chordata > Mammalia > Primates > Tarsiidae > Tarsius > Tarsius wallacei. The sequence goes on from CAUYQG010290120.1 coordinate 23,536, forward strand.
AGCTGGAACTACAGGCATGCACCATCACACCTGGCTAATTTTTCTTGATTTATTGTAGAGATGAAGTCTCACCAAGTTGCCCAGACTGATCTCAAACCCGTGGGCTCAGGCAATACTCTCACCTCAGCCTCCCAAAATGCTGGGATTATAAGTATGAGCCACTGCGCCTGGCCTGATAACCCCTATTTTCTACCCAGTTATTGAAATTAAGCCTGAATCTAGGATCCCTTGGGGCAAGTGCCTTTACCTGGTTCAAATAGTTGTGACTGGTGTGCTTAGGGAGGAGCATGGGATATGTTACAACCGTGACTGCCTATATCTGCCAGATGGCCAACAATATACTCTAGATGATTTCCCTTAGAAGGGGCCATGATTGGGGTTTGTCTTTACCACAGAAGTGCTTGCTAAATCTACTGACCCTGACACTTGCCTAAAAGCCCCATTACTTAAGCACAAACAGTAAGTGCTCCCTCTGTTAGACATATTTCTTCTCTAGACTTTTGTGTGTCTCAGTCAGTCTGTTCAACTATTTCAGACTCTGTTCAGATTGACCTTCACGGAGGGGCCTTTCCAGACTACCCCATCTAAAATATCCCACTAGATATGCCTCCCCCAACACTTTCTAGCCCTTTTCCATGTTTTGTTTTTCTTTCATAGCACTTATCACTATCGAAAATTATATTAAACACTTGTCTGTTTATTTTCTAGTGCCCTGTCTAAAATATAAACTCCATTAGGACAGGAACTCTTTTGTATTGTTTGGTTACCCAACACCTAAAACTCAGTGCTCAATAAATTGTTGTCAAAGGAATGACTAAATCCTCCAAGATTTTGTCTACCTCACACAGATTTTGTAATCAGCAGATGAAAAATATTCTCAGAGTGGAAAATTGAGTTCTCTAAATTTTGCTCTAGGCTGATAATTCTGTGAGGTTATAATTCTGTGACCTACAAAATAAGCAAGCATATACACATAATGGCTATTTTTGAGAATTTGCCTTGTTTTGAGGATTCCACTTAACTTTTTCAGTTTCTTTGATATGCATGCACCAAGGCATAGGGTCTCATCAGAGCAATGTTTTCAAACTATGGGGTAGGATTCATTCGGGGTCATGAAACTGATTTAATGGAGCACAATTAACATTACTTTTAGAAAGAAGAAGAAATAGACTAGAATAGATATTAGAACTTGTCACATATTTTAAGGATAGATCTCTTTTTTGGAATTTTTCTCCCAACTTTATAGATCTATGTCCATGTGAACTGCATTGCATAGAAAAAATGTGTTTCCTACTATGGGTCATACTCAAAAACAGCCACTGCTTTTTTTTTTTAACCCATCAAATTTTAACTCATTTCTTCAGTTCAATTCTTTTGAGGAGAGAACAATAAATGTAATTAACACTTTTTTAAAAAAACAATCGCTGCCCTTGAAAAGCTCGTATTCTAGCAGGGAAAGTGAAATACTATGTAGTATGGAAGATTCAACATGCAGCACAATTTTACAGGGGCCCAGAGAAGGAAATTTGCCAGGCGAGTTTCCCAAGAGATGTGCTCAGTTAGATTTGGGAGATGTGTATAGCGAGTGCTCATAAGAAAAACATTGAAGACAAGTTTTGCCTCTTTCACACTTTTGATTAGCTCAAACCTGAATGGAGGAATGATCTTGGACTCCTGGCTGCTTGAAACTATTTAGAGCTTGATAGTGCTTGGATGAATTTTAATATTATGTGAGGGGGGACCCCCCCAAAATGGGAATTTACTGAAACAAAACTGTGTACTTATTCTTTCGTGTTTAAACTTCAGTCATCTTCAAAGGGCTTTCCGTTTGATGTAATATACCTATGGAGACTTTTTTCCACTGCTCAAAACAGTTTTGATGCTTTTTAGAGCTTCTGCCATTTTTTGTTTCACCTCTTCCACATTGGCAAATATTTCCCTTTGAGGACTTTTTTCATCAGGGGAAACAAACAAAGAAACAAAAGTCTCTTGGGGTGAGAGTAGGTGAATAGAGAGTATGGGGACTGGGGGTCATGCCATTTTTAGTCAAAAACTGCTGAACACTGAGCACGGTGGGCAGGTGTGATCATAAATCACCCATCATGAAATGGGCAAGCACATTGAAAGAATCTAAAAAAAAAAAATCATGAAGCTGAACACAGCCTTTCACAACAATGCTAGCTGGTACACTGATGCCGATGGGTTCCTAGAACACTTACCTAGCAGGGGAACTCTGTACTACAAGGAGCCCATCCTCCAAAAGATAATTCTGGTTTTTTGGGGTCCCTTTTGTATAAGTATTATATTACTATATAGCTTATATATACATATAAATTATATGTACAGGGAAATTTACTGTATGTGCATATATGCCATATGTGATATATTTAATATATTTATGTATTCTCCCTTTATAGTTTTGTCTATGGAATTCTCCATAGGAATAATCAGATAACATATATTTGTCCTGGCAGCCTTGGGAGAATAATAACAGTTTTAATGTAGATTTTAGGCACTATGATTTAACTCACTTTTCAGTTCAGAATTGTCTTCATATATGGAGGAGAAGTCTAATTATGTGTCTTTTTATTTGATATCTATTGCTTCCAGCACCTTAGATTATACCACCCATACTAATTGGACTTTTCAGGGTATTCCAACCACCACATAATTTTATTTCCTTTTAAAAAGAAGATATGTTAAATGTGTAATATTTAACAAAGTACCATTGGACATTTATACATTTTTAAGACTTTGATATAGAAAAAACACATATTTGAGAAATTCTTTTTCAGACTAAGATCCTGGATTTGGGGCTCTAAGATATGGTCAATACCATGAACAATAGGATTCATCGTTTACTGAATTGTTACTAGGCATCCTTGTATTCTAGTCAGAAATTTGAGTTGCAAGTGGCAGAAACTGAAACCACAGCTGGTTTTAGGGGTAACCAAAATGTTCTGCCTTTCTTCTCTCTGTTTTTCTCCACATGTTGCTTCCATTCTCTCAACTGGCTTTCACGTCACAGCAGGAAACAGATGCTATCAACTTTCCTTCTCCTTCCTCCCCACTGTACCACTAGATGGGACCAAAACTCTCTCTCTCTAGTCCCAAACAAACAAACCAAAGCTAAGGACCAAGGAAAAGTTTGAATTACCTCAACAGAAATCAGGTACCCTACTCCAGACCAATAAATTGTGTCCAGGGCAGAGGATATTCTTATGAATTCTGTTTCTGTCAGCTGAGGATCCCTGGACCAATCAATGGTGGTAACTAGCTGGGAGTAGAAAATGGCAGTTTCCCTTTTAAACATATGGCTAAGTAGAGGAGGTGACCCATCTCAGGAATGGAGTGATATTTTGGATAGATTAGACCATAAACGTTCACTACATGGGCATAATACCAAGAATCTTACATATACTACTTAAGAGGATCCAGCAGTGGTATGCCAGTGACATTTAAGACTCAACTCCGGTTACCATCACATTGTTTTGTCCCTAGGTATAGAAATACAGGTATTTCAGGCCTCTCCATGAGGGTCTTTCTTGAAGGGAAGTCTGATGAAATCTGGATATCCTTGTCTTATTTGCTAATGATGGAAGAACAGGTTTTAAATGCTATAGAGTGCACTACCAGAAACCTCCATGAGACGGTTTACCTTGAATTTTTCTGTGTAAAAATGCTGATTTGACCTAGTCGCCCCATCTGGGCTGACCCACCTTCTCTGTTGCTCCTAACAACAGCTGCTCTGAAGGTTACAGAGTCTGTTGCTTACACAGCTGCTTTATCGAGAGTGACTCAGGCAGAGCTCCAGCCTTCAGGCTGCTTGTTAACCCCTTAACAGCTACCTCAGAAGCCTGATGAGAGAGGATTATTTTATAGAGAGGACCTTCCCCTCAAATTCTGAACCAGTAGGACTGATGATACTGGCAGGTTTCTTCCTTCCTTGCAATGGCAACTGCTTGTACATATGGGAGAACAGGTTGATTTGTGGTTGTTTTTTGAAATATTAGTTGCTGTCCTCTCTTTCTCCTCTGTCACAACTCTGGAGCCCACTTAGACTTTCACTTTGCCCTTTCTCTTAGCAATATTTCAGTTAAAAAATTCCCTTAATATTAAAAAAATAAGTTCTAGCATGTTACCATTATTTTAATATTTTTGTTTACGTACCACAATTCAATTTGTCAAAAGTTACTGCCAGAGATATTACAAGGCAAAGATAGACTGCTACTTGTCATTTCAGACTGGTAACATACTTAGATGTATTATAGTGACAAGAATATGAGAAGTAGACTAGAATCTAGAAAGACGTGAAAATTGTCTGTTCACCCAAAACAGTCCACAATTGAAGGGCTCTTAAATATGATGGCTTTATTGACATTATTTGATATAAGATAAGCAGTGTGTAAACACTATTTTAGTCTGCTCCAATCAAGGACATATGAATGACTCAAATGGTTTATTCATGTCTTTATCATGTCAAATATGTGCTTGTACAGAAGTAAACAAGACTGACATTGTCCCCGATATGATGGAGCTATTATTTAGTATAACAGTCATTAAATAAATATTTGCCCGAGTTAGTAAATTACAATTCTTATGAGTGCTATGAAAGAAACATACAGAATGAGATGAAAATATGTAATACGGGAAGGATTCCTACTCTGGTGTTTGGGTGCAAGGGAATTGTCTGGATGGTTTCCCTGAGGCAGGAATGTGAAGGATAGATAGACGGCGAATGGAAGCTGGCTAGACCAAGGGAGAGGGGGATGCCATCCAGGCCAAGAGAACATGTTGTAGAGACCACAGTCTGGGAAAGGGCTTTGGCATATTTGAAGAACTGAAAGAGTTTAGAGTACGGGGAGGAAAAAGAGGGAATATGGCATAAGACGAGGCTGAAGAACATGGCATAAGATGAGGGACTAAGGCATAAGAAGAGGCTGAAGAAACTTATCATAGGCCTTTTTGAGCTTTTTAAGGATTTCTAAGTAGATTTTATATGAAGCTATGCCAGTCAGCGGTATAACCAATAACCACCAAATCTCAGGAGCATAAGACAAGTATTTATTTCTTGCTCAAACAATGTCGATAGTGTTGACTTGGCCTCGGGTTGCAGCTCTGAGGGTCAGCGAGAGTCTCTGTTCCACATGTATCATCCTGGGGCCTGGGCCGAAGGGCCAGTGGCTGCCTGAGGAAGCTCTTTTCATGACGAGAAGAGCAAAAGAGCTAGTCCAACAGCAAACAACAGCACAGCTTCTGCTTGTGTCACATGAACAACCATGTTATCGGTCAAAGTAAATCCTATGGCCAAGCTAACATCAGTGGGGAACAGAAACAATCCGAGACAGGTGGGAGGGGGGAGGGTAGAATGTTTTTTTCTATGAGGATCTAATTTACAACAAAAGATTCTGAGGGGTTTTAACTTGGAAGTGGCGGAGATAGATTTGGTTTTAAAACAGGTGTATTGACTGGTGTGAAGAATGAATTAGACAATTCAAGAATAATTATAGGAAAACAAGTAAGAACATGATTGTGTTATTGTAATGGAAGAATTATGGCGGCTTGACCTAGGTAATGTTAATAGAGATGAACTGGGTGAATTAAAATATGTGTAGTAGAGATAACAAGATATGTTGAGAGAAAAGGAAATGTCAAGACTAGCACTTTGGTCTTTGGTGTGAGCTTCTGGGTGGAGGTACTATTCATTGTGATAGAAAAAGAGAAGCTTTATAGAAGAAGATGCTGAGTTTTTTAATTTTGTTTTGTTTTGTTTTGAATTGGAGTCTCACTCTGTTGCCTAGGCTAGAGGGCAGTGACATGCTCACGGCCACTGCAACCTCAACCTGCTGGGCTCAATTGATCCTCCCACTGCAGCCTTCCAAGTAGCTGGAACTGCAGGCATGTGCCACCATACCCACATAATTTTTCTTGATTTATTATAGAGATGAGGTCTCTCCAAGTTGCCCAGGCTGGTCTCGAACCCATGGACTCAGGCAATCCTCTCATCTCAGCCTCTCAAAGTGCTGGAATTATAGGCATGAACCACTGTTCCCAGCCCTATTTTTATATCTATTAAATTTTTTTGGGGGGGGGTTGGGAGGGAAGTTGGATATTTAAGTGGAGAATAAGCTGTATCACCATTATGAACCATATCTCACATATCCTGTGTTTATTTTCATAATTTCTCCAGAATTGTTCAATTTGTACTAATGTTTGCTGGTAGCTAGAAGACATTGCAAGTGGATATTTCAACAATCATAAAGAAATTTAACTTGAAAGAGCTTAGAGATAATTTAGTTCGATCCCTTCATTTGACAAGTCAAAAAAGACTCAGAAAAATATTTTATTTTTCCTTATATAGATGTATTATTTTTAATTTTTTTCTTTTTTGAGTTGGGGTCTCACTCTGTCACCCAGGCCAAAGTGTAGTGGCACGAACACAGTTCACCACATCCTTTACCTCCTGGGCTTAGGCTGTCTTTCCACCTCAGCCTTCCTAATAGCTGGGACTACAGATAAGCACCAACATATCCAGCTAACTTTTTGATTTTTTTTGTAGAGACAAGGTTTCACATTGTTGCTCAGGCTGGTCTCAAACTCCTGGGCTCAAGCAATCCTCCTACCTTGGCCTCCCAAAGTGCTGGGATTACAGGCGTAAGTCACTGAGCCTGGCCTAGATGTGTTATTATTATTATTATTATTATTATTTTTTAGTTGGAGTCTCACTTTGTTGCCCAGACCGGAGTGCAGTGGCATACTCATGGTCACCCCAGCATCGACCCATTGGGCTCTGGCGATACTTCCACTTCAGCCTTTCAAGTAACTAGAACTATAGGTGCATGCTACCACTCCTGGCTAATTTAAAAAAAAAAATTATTTATTGTAGAGACGAGGTCTCGCCAAGTTGCCTGGGCTGGTCTCGAACCCACAGTCTCAGGCAATCCACTTACCTCGGCCTCCCAAAGTGCTGGGATTACAGGCTGAGCCACTGAGCCCAGCCTAGATGTATTATTTTTAAAAAGCATAGCCTATATGAATCAATTACTGAACATACTTTATTGAACATATATGGAATTTTTCACACCTTGTTAATTGTATGGAATACAAAATAACATAATAATTGTGACATTTACATTAACAAACATTTTTTTTTGAGATGGAGTCTCACTCCATTGCCCAGCCTGGAGTGCAGTACCACACTAACAGCCACCCCAGCATCAACCTGCTGGGCTCAGGTGATCCTTCTACCTCAGCCTTCCAAGTAGCAGTAGCAGGAACTACAGGTGCGCGCTACCATGCCAGGTAACTTTTTGATGTATTGTGAAGACGAGGTCTTACCAAGTTGGTCTCAAACCCCTGGGCTCAGGCCATCTTCTGGCCTCTGCCTCCCAAAGTGTTGGAACTACAGGCTTGAGCCACTGTGCCCAGCCAGCAAACATTTCTTAAGTGTTATGTGCCAGGTATTATATGAAGTATTTTTCATGCATTATCTCATTTATTCTTTACAAAAGAAAAAGGCTATGAAGAAACTGAGATATATAAAGATTAGCAAATTTTCCCAATGCCCATGTTCTTAATTATTGTCCCCAACTTAAGCATTCAAGAACATAGAGAGGGCAGGCATTATACTAACTCTTAGAAAATTGTGCAGGAAAACAGAATTACATTCTAAGTTTGTGGGTTACAGACAAGAAACAGTTATAAACTTGTATAGCTTGGGAAATTCAAACTAGAGGGATAACCGTGTAGACGTTATGTGAATTTCGTTCATCTGAGTATCAGGTGAATAATCTTTTTTTTTGTTGGGTATCCTATAGGGATTTAATATGATAGAGCATTGACCTTTTTTTTGTATACATTGCCTCTTTGGGATATAAACCTTGTATGCCTTCTCAGAGTTCCTCGACTACTTCTTTCTTTTCTTTGTTTGATATTCCACCTACACTGGGATCCCTTTCATTCTGGACTTGGATGAAACGCTTCTGTGCAGAGCATCGACTACATAGTACTGAACAATTGTCTAGGGAATAGAGGTTTTGGGGAGTGGGATCCTCTTGGAATGAATATAAGAGATAGCAGTCAGATCGCTCTCTTACCTTTCTGTCTCTCATGGACTACTTCGAGGTCTGGTTTCTTATTATCCTAGCAGAGCGTTTCCACGTACTGAGCATCTGTCTCTAGGCTCATCATCCTGATCTTGAGATAAGCAATGTTCTCTCAAAGCAATACTTTGCACTTGCCTGATTTTCCTTTTTCTATCCCCATGATTGCTCATGGCTGATTCCTCTCAATAAAAAAAATAAAAATAAAAAATAAAAAAGTATCTTAACCATTGCTTTAGGTTCTGTCTCCTAGAAGACCCGGGCAAAGAAAACATTTAAGGTTTCAACACTTTGAAAGTGACATCAAGATTTCATCGTGTGCTATAATTTTTAACTTTGGTGAGTCAAGAAGTTGAGTCATGTGCCCATCAAAGTTAAGTGGGATCCAGCCACTTGTTAGTGAGTGAACACTGAAAAGTGCCAAAATTCCACATCATTCATTTATATTCATTTCTCACCACATCTTTTGGTGTAACTCACATACTATAGTGTTCTTAAAAAGTATTAAGAATCCAGTGGTGTCCATGATAATGCAAATGGGTGTGTAACTTGATAGATGACTGGCTCTGGGACCCCCAGAACTCCCAGGTGTATAGGCTTGTCCTGATCATTTCAATAATCTTTGAATATTATAATTTTATATGTTAGAATTTTGTGGATGCCACTTATAGTGCTATGGATGCTTTTAACTATATTTCATTCCACTGTAACATTAAAATAAATGGGCATATTATATGTTGAAATGCAAATATGTATGTGAATTTTAGAAGATAAAATACAAGACTCCAAAGAAATAATGTGCTTACTATAGGCTACTTTGAGATAACGTGCCCAGTTCCTCCTGGAATTCCCACTTGTTAGGAGTAATTAGCTTGGAAAGTTTGAGAAGCATTCTGTGAGTGTATGTATAATTTTTCTTTCATTAAACATATTTGTACATCTACAGAATTAATATAAATTTTATTTCAAAAACTTCCTCCCATGTCTGTATTCCAGGGGTAAGTAACAGAATTGTTTTCCCAGAAAAGATTGCTTTTTAGCTTTTTTCTTTTTTTTTTTAGTTGGAGTCTCACTCTGTCACCCAGGCTGTAGCGCAGTGGCACATTCATGGCCACCCTAGCGTCGACCTGCTGGGCTCAGGCGATCCTTCAGCCTCAGCCTTCCAAGTAGCCGGAACTACAGATGCATACTACCACACCTGGCTAATTTTTTTGTGTGTGATTTATTGTAAAGATGAGGTCTCATCAAGTTACCCAGGCTGGTCTCGAACCCTTGGGCTCAGGCAATCCTCTTGCCTTGGCCTCCCAAAGTACGGGATTTCAGGCTTGAGCAACCGTGCCTGGCTGCTTCTTAGTTTGAACAAAAAAAATTGTGTGGGTGGACCTTTTGACTTGCAAAGTTAAGCAAATCTCAGAGGCAAGTCTGGAAGGAAAAGATTGAAACACAGAGGGGTGAAACTCATCACTCAAGTAGTGTAAATAGCTATTGTCATTCTGCGTAGATTGAAAACACATGCATATTATTATAGGATAGGACTACTTGGCTTAGCCCCTGTTGGTTGGGGTTTAGAGAAAAGGCATGTTTGGGTTCCAGACACAGGGGAAGAGTTTGGCCAAAAGCCAGCTTCTTATCTGATCTGACATATTTGCATTTTAATATATAATATGCCCATTTATTTTAATGTTACAGTGGAATGAAATATATTTAAAAGCATCCACAGTGCTATAAGTGGCATCCACAAAATTCTAACATGTAAAATTATAATATTCAATTGGTTCCAGCAGCACAGCAACTGGCTGGGACCATGGAGGAGACTGGACATACCTCTTAAAGGGTGACAGCTGATGGAGTGAGAAGAATGAGAGTTGACATCCACATTTAGGTTCTCCTATTCTTAAATGTAATTCTTCCATGTTCCTAAGTCTTCAGTTGTGTTTTGGAGGTCTGGATTTTGGGGCAATGTGTTTGAGGATTATGGTCAGGGCAACATATAAAAACAGTGATGAGACTACCAAAAGTGATTAGGGAACTTTGGGGTGCAGCTGTTTGGAATGGGAGAGCAACCAACCGCAGAAGAATATGAGCATTTTCTGGGTGTTTTTAGAATTGCACAGGGCTCCGGATTTCCTGAGGCATAGGAGTTGAAATGTGCTTGTTGCGATATTTTGGTTATTGAGTCATCACAGAAAAGAGGAGAATTGTGGGCTATAGGTTATATGTGGAAGGTGTTGTAAATGAAGATATAGCATGTTTATCCCTAATAGGACACATGGAGTAAAACAAAAACATGGGTGAACCAGGTCTCTGCCTAAGAGAAAAGGATGTTGTTCTCTCTGAGGAAAAAGAGTTGCATGAGGGTCATGGGATTTTGGCAAAGATGTCTTATAGATTGGATGTTACAGAGCAAGCAGAAAGGGGAATAACAAGTACAGGGCAACAGGAGGATTATGAAAGTGAAGACATCTCTCTTTAACATCAGCTACAAGGACTTCTTTTCATACCTAGAGGGAACTCTTTTCTTTTTTGAGTTGGAGTCTTACTCTGTCGCCTAGGCTGGAGTGCAGTGGCATGCTCATGACCACCCCAGTAACGACTTGCTGGGCTCCGGTGAGCCTTCTGCCTCAGGCTTCCAAGTAGCTGGACCTACAGGTGCATGATACCAAACCCAGCTAATTTTTTTTTTTTTAAATTTGGAGTCTCACTTTGTTACCCAGGCTGGAGGGCAGTGGCACACTCACAGCCACCGCAGCCTCAACCCGCTGGGCTTAGGTGAGCCTTCCACCTCAGCCTTCCAAGTAGGCAAGTTAGTTTTTAACTACAGTTAAGTACTGGTTTTGAATAAGAAGTTTGAAAAATAACTCTTTAAATCTAGACTGTAAATTCCTTTTGGATAGGGTGTATAACATATTCATCTTTGAGCCCTCAATACTGACCACAAATCCTGGTAATAATAAATTATCCAGAAGTGTTATTTTTTCTGTTTATTTATTTATTTCTTGAGTTGGAGTCTCACTCTGTCACCCAGGCTGAAGTGCAGTGGCACACTCGGCCATCCCAGCATCTACCCGCTGAGCTCCGGCTATCCTTCCAAGCAGCCAGAGCCACAGGCATGCACTAGCACGCCCAGCTAATTTTCTGATTTATTGTAGAGATGAGGTCTCGCCAAGTTGCCCAGGCTGGTCTCGAACCTGCGGGCTCAGGCAATCCACTCGCCTCAGCCTCCCAAAGTGCTGGGATTACAGGGTGAGTCACTGCACCCAGTCTCAACTCATCATTTAAGTATGGAATACCATTCTTTCAGCATAGCCTTCCTCAGCTCCCAAGTCTAGGTGACTCAGGGCATAGTCTCCTGGTATATGCTCCTGTAAAACTCTGTGCTTCCTCATTCATACTCTGAGTTCAGAAAGTGTTTGTTGAACTGGGCACCACTGAGTGAAGGCAACAGACAAAAATCCTGGTCCTCATGGAGTCCTGTAGGGAAGGCAAAGGGTTACCTCTTTTTTCTTAGGGCCTCCAGCTGGGCCTGAGAGTTAAATTGGCCCAAGACAGATTAACAGGAGAAAAATATACACATTTATTTACTAAGCATTTTATAGGACACAGGAGCTCTCATAAGAAAATGAAAACTCAGAGAAGTGGCAAAATTAAATCCTTTTATACTAGGTTAAACAAAGAAGGGGAACTGTGGTAAGGTGACTAAAATACATGGGAAGCCCGAAGGAAGATAAGAATTATTTGAATAAAGTCTGTTCATGCAGAATTCTCTCAGTCTCAACTTTCTGTCCTTGATGATAAGAATGTTTCTTTTTTTTTCCTGGTATAGAGAGGGCAGATCTCACATGGGAATTTCATCTCTTGTTTTTAGGAAAAAGGGGATTCAGAATGTCTTCCTTGTATCTGCTATTTTTCAAGTACTTTTAACTCAGGTCAATACTGCATGTCAGAGTGGCAGATTTGGGAGTGGCGTGTTCTGAACTCCCTCAGCTTCCACTCACCATACTTGCAGTTATTTGTTTATTGTTTTTATTGTCTGTTAGACTCAGCTTCAAGAGGGCAGTGAACATATCTATCTCATTTATCATTTTCTATCCCACCATCCATTCTGGAGCCTGACACACTGAAGGTGCTTAGTGTATATCTGCCAAATGAATGAATGGAGTAGAAGTTAGAGACTCATTGGAAGTGGTGATATCTGTAACATGGAGGTTTGAAAATGCCTTGGCATGGGCCGGGCGTGGTGGCTCAAGCCTGTAATCCCAACACTTTGGGAGGCCGAGGAGAGTGGATTGCCTGAGCCCACGGGTTCAAGACCAGCCTGGGCAACTTGGTGAGACCTCGCCTCTTAAAAAAAAAAAAAAAAAAAAGGAAAGAAAAGAAATGCCTTGGCAGACAATTTTAGCATAGTCAATGACATGAAACTATTAATTAAAGTTGGAAAGCTACAAAACTTGCTAGGAATTATGATTTATATAAAAAAAAGTTGCTTGACCTGCTAGGTGGACACATTTCAGGTTTTCTAAGCCAAATATTGATTTTAAATGCTTTAAAAGAACTTACTGTTTAAGGGAATAGGATGGATCAACAGCAAAAGTATTATGTCCCTAGTAAACCTGGCAAACGTCTTGGCTGACCTCCATAAATACTTATTGTAGAAAGTCTTTTAAAAGCAATCTTACATTTGTTTGGGGGCAAGTTTAGTTGTAGAATGTTTAGAATATTTATTTCTCTTATCTCTGCATCTATTGTCATGAGAGAACAAAACTGAGAAAACTAATTTTGCTTTCAAAAATGTATGCTAGTGCAAATTAGTTTTTAAACTACAAATAAGCACTGGTTTTGAATGAGAAGTTTGAAAAAATAACTTCAATTCTAGACTGTAAATTTCTTTAGGATAAGGTGTATAACATATGCAATACTGACCATGAATCCTGTTAATAATATATTATCCAAAGTATTTGTTAATTTTTTTCTATTTATTATTATTATTTCTTGAGTTGGAGTCTCATTCTGTCACTCAGGCTGGAGTACAGCAGCATGCTCACGGCCACTGCAAACCTCCACCTGCTGGGCTCAGGCGATACTTCTGCCTCAGCCTTCCAAGTAGCTGGAACTACAGGTGCCTGGTACCACGCCCGGCTAATTTTTTTTTTTTTTTGTACTGTAGAGATGAGGTCTCAACAAGTTGCTCAGACTGGTCTCAAATCCCTAAGCTCAGGCAGTCTTCTTGCCTCGGCCTCCCAAAGTGCTAGAATTACAGGCTTGAGCCACCGTGCCTGGCCTTGCTTTTTCTATTTATTGAGACAAAGTCTCACTCTGTTGCCCAGGCTAGAGTGCAGTGGCACAATCACCATGCACAGCTTCCAACTCCTGAACTGAAGCAATCCTCCCTCACCAGCCTTCTGGGTCACTGATACTACATGTGCAGGCCACTCAGTGTGTCTGGCTCATGTTGTTGCCTTTTTCTTTTTTTGGAGTTGGAGTCTTATTCTGTTGCCCAGGCTGGAATGCACACTCATGGCCATCCTAGTGTCTACCTGCTGGGCTTAGGCGATCCTTATGCCTCAGCCTTTCAAGCAGCCGGAACTACAGGTACATGCTACCGTGCACGGCTAATTTTTGATTTATTGTAGAGACAGGGCTTGCCAAGTTGCCTAGGCTGGTCTCGGACCCATGGGCTCAGGCAATCCACTCGTCTCGGTCCCCTAAAGTGCTGGGATTACAGGCTGAGCCATTGAGCCTGGCCTTTTTTTCTTTTAATGGATGAAGAAATACAGTCTCTTGGGTGGGAAAGAAAAGTCAGTCAAGTTGCTTATTTTAGTATAGAGACAACAAATGATTAATTGGCTAAAGTTTTCATTTTTATAGATTATTTTGAGGTTGCAGCTATAACCAGAGAAAGCAGTCAACCAAAATAAAAAAAATATTTTAACTAGATGACATTATAATATATATTTACAGCTTACTTACCTCTATAAGAAAATCATAAATGCCATAAAATAAAACATACAAAACAAAACCATAAAAGAGAAACTAGAAAAGAAAATTACATTAAGAAAACATCCTCGAGAAAAATCCTAGCAATTTAGCCTGACACTTGGCTCTGCTTCCTGTCAACCAATGCAAAGAGGAAAACGTGGTGGAATACAAACTTCTCATTGTCTAGTAGAAGGAGACACTGATGTTCACAAGGGAAACAAACTTTTCCCTGGCCCTGAGACCTGAGATAATTGATAATATCCATCTTTTTTTTTTTTTTTTTGAGTTGGAGTCTCACTCTGTCGCCCAGGCTGGAGTGTAGAGGCACACTCACAGCCAACCCAGCGTCGAACTGCTAGGATCAGGTGATCCTTCCGCCTCAGCCTTCCTAGTAGCAGGAACTACAGGCACACGCCAGCTAATTTTTTGATTTATTGTAGAGATGAGGTTTCGCCAAGTTGCCCAGGCTGGTCTTGAACCCATGGGCTCAGGCAATCTCCTCACCTTGGCCTCCTAAAGTGCAGGGAATATAGGCTTGAGTCACTATGCCCAGCCTGATAATATCCAACTTTATGTAGACAACATGGAAAAAAATAGAGACAAGACCCTTAGTGACAATTTTACAGATAAAAGTTGAAAAAACAAATATTTATGTGAGGCTACTTCTATTTTTAGCAGTGGGTGACAGATGATGACAGAACATTCGATCATGATTCTACAAAAGCTATTCCCTGAGGGTGATATGAGTAGTTTTGTCTCTCTGGATTGGTATGGTATAACATTTCAGGAGGATTAAGAACTTAATACCTTGTATCTCCCTTGCTTCTGTGCATCTCAGAGTCCTAGGGTTAGTCGAGGTGTATCCAAAGCCAGGGGTGGGGTGGTGAGTGAGTTTGTTGGGGCTTGGAGGGCTGGGGAGAAATAGGCCATGGGGGAATCTCTGAGCCTTCACCCCTATCTCTGCCTTTGCTTCAGCCAATGGTCTTCCTTTCATCTAGGTTTTATATTTTCAGATCCTTGTAAGATTTTCTTTGAAAGGAAAGTTCTGCTGGGACATATGCAAATTTGTGGTATTACATATGTTTACTGATGAAGCCTTCCCTGAACATTCCATTTTAGTTAATTTTAATTAATTAATTAATTAATTTTTAGTAGGAGTCTCACTCTGTTGTCCAGGCTGGAGTGCAGTGGCATGCTCAGGGTCACCACAGCCTTGACCTGCTGGGCTCAGGTGATCTTTTCACCTCAGCATCCCAAGTAGCTGGAACTACAGGTGTGCACCACCACACAGGTAATTTTTTGATTTATTGTGGAGTCGAGGTCTTACCCAGTTGCCCATGCTGGTCTCGAACTCTTAGCTTCAGTCAATCCTCTTGTCTCTGCCTCCCAAACTACTGGCATTACAGGCATGAGCCATCACACCCAGCCTAAATACTCTACTTAAAAAGTGCCCACCTGGAGTGTAAACTAGTACAACCCCTGTGGAAAACAATTTGGCAATTCCTAAAAGATCTAAGAATCGACCTTCCATACAACCCTGCCATCCCCCTACTGGGAATATACCCAGAGGAACTCAAATCACTCTATGAAAAGGATACCTGCGCATGCATGTTTATTGCAGCATTATTCACAAAAACAAAAACATGGAACCAACCGTGTTGCCAATCGAAAGTGGACTGGATAAAAAA
>CAUYQG010290129.1:0-18025 GCA_963574415.1 Tarsius wallacei
AAGGTGGGCCGTTGCTGGACACTGAAGATGGAGTCTAGGAGGTAGGAACTAAGGTAGTGCCAGATCCAGGAGCATGTGTTGTGTGGAGTCCCAGGACAGTGGATAGGGGCTGGAAGGTTTGGGCTCCATGAGGCCCTTGGGCAGAGTGTTGTTTAGCGTGTTGGAGGCCCTTCCCAACATCATGGGAAACTTGTGAACATGAACAAGATTCAGAAGTTGGAAATCTTTTCTGCAGTTGGAAAAAAGGAGTTATTGGTCACAGTGGTGCTATTTTTGGTGCACTGTCATTGGGGAAACGATGTGATTGGACGGAAACAACACAAGACCATGGACTTCAGGCCAGGGCTTCAGTGCCAGCTCTCCCACCAATTACATTGTTCCGTGTGCGCTTTGTGTTTTTGATGACTTTTGTCCTCTCTGCTTTGATCTTCTCAACTCCAATATGGTACAAACACTTGGACTGGTATGAAAGAAATATCCTTGGAAGAGGTTTAAAGATCTCCAGAAATGTGAAGTATTATTATTCCAAACTATTTGAGTCCTTGTTATACACACAGAATGGTTTTAGAGGACCTGTAGAATAAGCAGAAGGCATTCCCATGCCCTCTGGGTACGGAAGAGTAACAGTTCATACATACACAGAACTGTAAACACCTGTCTGTTTCGTTCATTCATTCAATGAATTTGAGTCTTAACTGTGAGCTAAGCACCGGACAAGGCCCTGGGTGAGTTTTATTTAGTGTATTTATATCCTACTTTATTTCACAAAGGATTTGAAAATGAGGAAAAGTGGCTGTCTAGATAAATATACAGAGACTTACACTGGAGCAAGAGAGATGCAATATTGAAAAGTATGCACTGGGATAAAATTTGAGGAAGTTTGTGGGAAAATCAGAGAGAACTTCAACTGACCTCATTTCTTTCAGATGCCGTTTGGTAAAAACCACAAGCAGTGAAAGACATTTACAAAAGAAGCGTGAGCGTTTTAGGGAAGCCTCGAGCTTCTTAGGGCACATCTATGCCATCATCTTCCTGTCCCTCACCCAGCCTTGCCTCCAGCCCCTTAGCGGACTGGAGCCTCATCCTCTTACAGTAAGATTAAGTAGGAGAGGAGTAGATGCTTGGAAGCATTCACCGCACGTCTTCACAGCTCTGCTGCGGGCAACCCTGTGACTGGCGAAGAACATGCTTTCCCTCCCTTGGGAAGCTTGGGGTCTAGCAGAGTGGGTTGACAGAGGAAAATAATTTCCTACTTATGGTGCTGGGTGCTGCAGTAGAGGAGAGTGTGGCACACTGAAGGCACCGTGGAGGAGCGTGTCGTTAACTCTGTCTTGGGAGCAGGTAAGGGACAATAGGGCAGAGATGCTCACAGAGGAGTGGAACTTAGAAACTCTAGAATGAATGGATTCTTCTGTTTGGTGCCTTTGTGTAAACTAGGAAAAGTGCACATAGCTGGATTAACAGATCCCTCTCATAAGGTGTCCTTATGCAGTCAACAGCCTACTCCACCATATGGGCAGTTTCTTTGCTGAGGGAGAGGGAGAGTGGGCATTTTGGGCAAAGAAGACAGCAAGAGCAAGGATACGATGATGGTAAATTCACGAAGTGGAAGGAGGATGATGAAGGCTTGAGCTCTAGAGCAGAGATAGTGGGATTAGGCTAGAGAGTCGTTATTTCAGAGCTATGGGGCATGGAAATGGGTAGGACTTGGCAATTGATGAGTGTGGGACAGAGGAGGGAGAGAGAAGCA
Source organism: Tarsius wallacei (assembly GCA_963574415.1). Lineage (NCBI taxonomy): Eukaryota > Metazoa > Chordata > Mammalia > Primates > Tarsiidae > Tarsius > Tarsius wallacei. Next base: position 1,751 of record CAUYQG010290129.1, read on the forward strand.
AACGTTCAGACTGACCCTGGGCTTGGGTGACTGAGTGAATGATGTGGCACTAAACCTGAGAAGACTGAAGAAGGAGCCGCTTTGGCTCTCATCCCCCTCTCTTGCCTGAGAGTCCCGGTGCTATCTTTCCAGTTTCCCGAGGTTGTCCCCCTTAACATTGGAGGGGCTCACTTCACTACACGCCTGTCTACCCTGCGGCGCTACGAAGATACCATGCTGGCAGCCATGTTCAGCGGACGACATTACATCCCTACAGACTCCGAGGGCCGGTACTTCATTGACCGAGATGGCACACACTTTGGGTATGTCTCTCCCTCTACAATCAACTTTGTAGTCCTAGCAAGTGAGTAGCCTGGGCTTGGGTATGGGACCTTGGCATCTTCCATAGTACCGAGAAGAGACGTTAACCTATCGCCGATGGAATGTAATCAATGTGCCGATTGAATTGGATCAAAATTCTTAGTTTCTTTGGCAAAGGATACAAGGAAAGCTAGAAAAATTCAAGTAACAAACACTGTCTTGGTTTAATGAAATTGCTCTGCCCTACGGAATTTTTAAATTTTTATTTTTATTTTACAATTTATTTTAGGTTTTTGGTTTTTGGTTGGTTTGTTTTTTGACAAGGTCTTGCTGTGTTGCCCAGGCTGGAGTGCAGTGGCTGTTCACCAGTGCAATTATGGTGCATTCAGGCCTCAAACTCCTGGGCTCAAGAAATTCTCCCACCTCAGCCTCCACCTCAGCTTCCTACTTCAGGCCCTTGAGTAACTGGAACTACAGACCTGTGCCACTACGCTCGTACCCTAGGCAGTTTGAGACCAGGAAGTTGTCATCTGTGTGAAGAATAGGTGTGATCCCACATAGAGATGAGAGCGATCTAAAACAACTCAGAGAATACTTTCAGATTCAGATTCTGGGGCTTGACATTGCTGTGGGAGGAAGTATGGTGTGTAGCCATGGTTCCCAGACTTCATTCAATAGTTGCAAACAACAACAAAAAATAGTGAGAGAGGGGCTTGCGTAGGGTTGCCATTCTTTAATTTTGCCAAGAAAAGTCTAAAAAAAACCCAAAAACAAAAACTCTTGTTGTTATTGTTATTTTAACACTAAGACATGGAAAAACATAATCATACACTCACAAGGGCAGTCAGATGTGATGGCATGCCCCTATAGTCCCAGCTATTTTGGAGGCTGAGGCAGAAGGTTTGCATAAGGTCATGATCATGCTTGTTTTTTGTTTGTTTTCTGGTTTTTGGTTTTTTTTGAGTTGGAGTCTCACTCCATCACCCAGACTGGAGTGCAGCAGCCGCTCCCGGCCACTGCAGCCTCGACCTGCTGGGCTCCGGCGATCCTTCCGCCTCAGCCTTCCAAGTAGATGGAACTACAGGCGTGCGCTACCATACCCGGCTAATTTTTTGATTTATTGTAGAGATGAGGTCTCACCAAGTTGCCCAGGCGGGTCTCGAACCCACGGGCTCAGGCAATTCACTCACCTTGGCCTCCCAAGCGAGATTACAGACTGAGCCACCGAGCCCGGCTGATCATGCTTGTGAATAGCACTCCAGCCTCCAAGCACTCCAGCACTCCAAGCAAGACCTTGTATCTGAAAAAAAAGTTGGTGGGGGCGGGGGCGGGGGGGGGGCCTTTCCTAAGAAAAGACTTCTGACAATTTTACACAGAAACAATTTAAATAATTTATGTCTCAGTTTCTGTGTTTGTGAAATGAGAAATAATTGTAGCTGTCTCACAGACTGTCCATGAGGATTAAATAAAAAGCCTTGGTGTGACCCCTGGCCAGGTTCTTTTCAGAGTATATAGCTAGAACTCTTTGCTCCTTCAGTGTAACTTTGAAGATGACTAGAGAACGTACATTGTCCTTGACCTTGAACCAAACGCCCAGGGAGGCAGAAACTCTCCAATCGCTACATCTCTGTGCTGGCCTCCTCCAAGTAGGATCGCTCAGGGTCATTTTATCCTCAGAAAGGAGCCTCTGGTAAAATAATTTGCTTTGAAGCATCTATGTTTTCCCAGTGACTGTCAGCTGCCTCCAATGCTGAGAAAACAAAGTGTCACATCGCTCTGCAGAACTATAAAAAGATTTTTGTTTGCAGGCTGTTTGGGGAAGGAACGTGCTGGCCCCAGCTGGCAGCTCCCACAGCACTCTTAGCTAGGCCTTGCCCCCGGGTTTTGTTTCTCAGAGTTCACCAGGGTTTGCTAAAGACACTAGAGGACTGATTTGATGTGAGGAGGGTCTTGGGGTAGGGGAACGGGGTTTGACTCAAAGCTGCTGTGCCCACGCTGGAGGTGGCCACAACTGGAGAGTTACAGAACCAGACGAGAGTGTAGAAGAAAGCAGGAGATGTAGAAGAAAGTGTAGAAGAAAGCATTTATACCTGGGCTGCTAGACTCCAATGGCCTATGATTCATCAACAGCAGATGAAGTTGTTGAACACCTCCAACAAAATAGGGGTTTGGGGCATTTGGTGGGGTGCATTTCTCTGCTGGTACAGCTCATGTAGCCCCCTGCACCCCCATGGAGGCCGCTTGGGCTTCCACCTGGGCTCATTCCCTGTTGTGATCAGCGTGCCACACTCTGGTCTGAATGCTTCTGCTGAAGCCCAGACTAGTGTGGGTGTGGGTGTAGAGTCAACCTTGTCTGGGTCTGGGCCTCCGGCAGCTGTGGCTGCTTGAGCAAAGGTGTTCCTTAACGTCTCTGGGCCTCATTATAAAATAGAGATAAGATAGCACATATCCCATAATGTCATTGAAAGAACTAAATGGGATAACACATGAACAGTGAGTGACACAGGTCAATATTTGGTGTTAGCTGGTGTTTGTATTATGGTCGTAGACTTGTCTACTATTGAGGTAGCAACTTGATCTTGCAGTTTACTCACTTTCCACACCTAACGGTGATGGATCTGGTTACTCTTAGCACCAAATAATCTGAAAAACAAATTCAAAGGACTGAATTTTTAAGAAAATGCAATGTATGATTTTATTCAGTCCTGGAACCAGTTTGTTCAGACATTAGGGTCAGGCAGTCTATCTTCTCCATGTAACTACAAAACAATACTCCCGGCAAGGATTTGGAACAACTAAAACTCTTCCACATTGCTCATGGAAAAACGTAAAACGCTGCAGCCACTTTATTAATCATGCACTTACCCTATGAATGAACGAGTCTGTTCCTTGAGAATTCTACCCAAGAGACTGATGCTTGTGCTACAGAAGGTCATATGTAGGAATGTTCATCACAGCTTTACTCGTAATAGCCCAAAACTCGAAACAACCCAAATGTCCAGCCACTGGAAAATGGGCAAATAAATTACAGTGTATTCAAATTATGGTATTCCATTTATATAATAAACAATAAAAAGAAACAAACTACTATAATACATAACATGGTGGATACGTCTCAAAAACATGTCGCAGGAAAGAAGCCAGGTACAAAAGAGAACATACTGTGTGACTCTATTTATATGTATTTCAAGAAAAAGCTAAACTAATCTTTACTGATAGAAGAAGTTAAAGTGGTTGCTTTTATAGGAATTAACTGGGAAGGGGCACGAGGAAACTTTGAGGAGATGGAAATGTTCTGTATCTTGATCTAGGTGGTGGTTGGGTGGGTATATTTATACTTAAAACAATTGAGCTCTACAATTAATATTTGTGCATTTATTGAATATTATATCTCAATTTTAAATCTACATAGTTATATATTAAGGGGCTATATGTCATGTCTTTCTATTATGCCTATATATTAATAATAATAATACCTATTAATAGTAATTATAGTAGTAATAATAATTATCCTGATAATAGCAACTAATAGCACTTAGCGAAGGCTTTCTCTGTGCCAGGAATTTTCTAAGCACTTAATTACCTCATAACATTATGAGGTGGTTTTATTATTTTCTCCCATTTTGCAGATGGGGAAATTGAGGCACAATGAGGTCAAGTTTACTTCCCTAATGTTACATAGTCGGCAGTCTGGTTCCATGTTCTGTCTAACTGCTGTGGGGCACTGCCCAAGACCATTAGCGCCTTCTTACTGACCCTCTTTCCTTCCTGCTCAGAGATGTGCTGAATTTCCTGCGCTCGGGGGACCTGCCACCCCGGGAACGCGTACGGGCTGTATACAAAGAGGCTCAGTACTATGCCATCGGACCCCTCCTGGAGCAGCTGGAGAACATGCAACCACTGAAGGGCGAGAAAGTGCGCCAGGCATTTCTGGGACTCATGCCCTATTACAAAGGTGAGGGGTCAACTGCCAAGAACAGTTGGGGTGGGGGGCGGCAGGGCATCTATCAGTGTCTAGGTTTCCACTAGAACAGCTGGGTCCAAGGTTCATCCAGATTACTCAAGATGGGAGAGGGTATCCTCCCCTTTGAGTCACACGGGGAAAGTTCAGGTTAAGGTGGGCCCACTTTGCCTGTGACAATCGGCAAATCACATTTCAAAAGGACAGTCCTCATCCCGTTGGTTTCCTTTTGCTGTGGAGAGCAATGGCCCTTGTTTGAGTTTGTGTCCTTCACAGGCCCACTGAGTCCCTTTCCCAGAAACTCTGTCTCTTCCCTTCTGCATCCTGCTGTCACTAGTACCCTCCCACTGCCCTGTTTTGCCCCTGCACCCCAGTGACAGGTGCTGTGTCCACCCCTCATAGACCACCTGGAGCGGATTGTGGAGATCGCCCGGCTGCGTGCGGTCCAGAGGAAGGCCCGCTTTGCCAAGCTCAAGGTCTGTGTCTTCAAGGAGGAGATGCCTATCACCCCCTATGAGTGTCCGCTCCTGAATTCCCTGCGCTTTGAGCGGAGCGAGAGTGACGGGCAGCTCTTCGAGCACCACTGCGAGGTGGATGTGTCTTTCGGGCCCTGGGAGGCAGTGGCTGATGTTTATGACCTACTGCACTGCCTGGTCACGGATCTCTCAGCCCAAGGCCTCACTGTGGACCACCAGTGCATAGGGGTGTGTGACAAACACCTTGTCAACCACTACTACTGCAAGCGCCCCATCTATGAGTTCAAGATCACATGGTGGTGAGTAGACATGGTAGGCAAGAGAATCCCGTCAGGGAGGTTGCCCGTCCCCCTTGGTAGCCTGAGAGTAAGATCCTTGGAGGGGCTGCTGGCTGCCCCAGAACCTGCCAAGGTGAGGACCAGGTTCTGAGGCCACAGCTCCAAGTGGACGGAGATGCAGCTCCAGTCTCCTTGGCTGCGTCTCAGGGTCAGGCTCAGGGCTTGTGGCCCACGAGGACTCAGGGCCTGTGCTCACCTGGCCCTTCCTCAAGGTATGGCATTCTTTCCTTGAGGCTGATGAGGTCTAGCTAGGGCTTGACCAGGAAGTCCATAGAGGTTTTGTCACCTTCTTGACCTTACAGGAGAGTTTCTGCCCATTTTAGAGCTGCGTTACCAACTGTTGTAGGTGTAATCACATCCTCAACCTGTTTAAGCAAACCTTCCTTGTGCTCAGTGTGTTGATATGAACCTGGAATATGATGGGGGATCTACCTGAATAGCTACCCCACATCCCCTGGCTGAAGAATAAAGAGCGTCTTGTCTGCCAGTGCACCCCTCTTCCTCCAAGAAAGTCCCCACATTCTTAGGATGTGGAAAGACTCTTCTTTTTCTCCTGGAAGATGCTCTTCACCACCTTTTGGAGATGTAACTATAGTTGCCAAAGCCTTGTACCAGGTTGGCCTTAGAAAACCACAATGTTTACAGCCCTGTCTTAGGGCCATGGCTTCTCCTACCTTTCACCAACCTTCATTGCTTGCTGGGCTATCTTCTCACAAGGCTGGAATGCAAATCTCAAAAACCCCTTTTGAAGATTCCCTAATTCAAGTAGGCAAGAGTCCTAGATCTTCTGATATCTTTGTGGGTTTTGTGTGTCTGTTTGTTTTTTGTTTTTGTTTGTTTGTTTGTTTGAGCCAGGGTCTTGTTCTGTCACCCAGACTGGAGTGCAGTGGCATGATCACAGCTCACTGCAGCCTCAACCTCCTGGGCTCAAGTGATCCTCCCACCTCAGCCTCCTGAGTAGCTGGGACAACAGGTGTATACCACTACGCCTGGCTAATTTATTTTTTACAGAGTCAGGGTGTCGCTATGTAGCCCAGGCTGGTCTGGGTCTTCTGGCCTCAAACAATCCTCCTGGCTCAGCCTCCCAAAGTTCTGGGATTACAAGCATGAGCCACCACGCCTGGCCAATCTTCTGATATCTTTGAAATGTAGCATCCTTTTTAGAGGCTCAGAACAACTCCTTGGCTGCTATTTCATTCACTGACTTGTGGTGAATCTCTTTAAAAGGAGACCCCCTCTTTTAACCCTGTTGCTTTGTCCTGCTAACATTCTTCTTCTAGGAGAGTGTCTATTCTGGGAAAGTAAAGGAAGGGCTGAGTGAGAGGCACAGCTATCCTAGGAGATGTAGGAAGACAGTGGCAAACTTCTATTATGTTTTGCTCCCCACATTTCAGAAAGAGAAAAAGATGCACAAGGATGTCTTACCACTGCGTCCCTTCTTTCTCTGTCTGTAGCCTGGGACAACTAGTCAGGGTGTGAACACGCATCTCCTAAAGGAAGAGCTATGCAGCACCACTGATTAGAATATAACATTTCTGTGCTGCATGAAAGGTGTCTCTCTGTAATCAGGATTTTACTTGACTGTTCCTGGGTGTTCTTGAAGAGAGATTTTTTTTAATATGTCAAGAATTTGTGAGAGCCAGCACAGTGGCATGCGCCTATAGTCCCAGCCGCTTGGAAGGCTGAGGCAGGAGGATCACTTGAACCCAGGGGTTTGAAGCTTTAGTGCAGTGTGATCACATCTGTGAACAGCCACTGCTCTCTAACCTGGGCAACATAGCAAGACCCTATCTTTAACAAAACATAAAAGAATTCATGAAGACAGCTTCCTTGGTCTTAGAATTATAGGACCAGATAAGTGAGGTGAGGACAAGGGGAAGCTGAGGACATCTGTGACCATCTGAGACCAAGTCCTGGAACCTTGGCTGAATTCCTTCGTGGGACTGAAAGGCAGTGGTTTCCTGGCCCTTGTGTGGAGACAGAGATTCCAGGGCCTGTTTCTGCACTCATACTGTACTTTTATGTGGGTGGCACAGAGGTCCAAGGACTGAGCTATAAGAAGAAAACCGTCTTTTGTGTTCAGAGATCCTTGCTCCTCCGTTGTTCTCATACACAAATGGATGGTCTCTTTTCTAGAGCTGATGTTCCTCCTTGGAGTTGAGTACAACAACATGGCCCTTGCCCTGTTCCAACAGGAAAGTCTTCCATTTTGGTTGCTCTGATTGGTGTAACCTGCTGCCTAATATGTGTTCATTTTTGACTGATAGGCAAACTATTGATGAGTGGGTCCATATGAGTAAAGAGCAGATGATTAAGCCCACCACTTCCAGGATTCTTGCCTTGGCCCCTTCTCCTTCCCACCCCTGCCATGGAGCATCAAAGTGCTGTTTATTTAGAGTCCTTGCGTGTAAGACAGGGTGAATCTTGTTTGCTCAAATACAGGTCTGCTCAAATACGGATCCTGAAGGCTTGGTTGAGGTTACAGGTCCTGAAGGCTGGATAAGACATTGTCCCTGTGCCTCTTTCTGGAGATGCCTCTGTTTCTCTGTTCTTTTGTGTTGTCCTCACAGTGGTGTGTTTTGTGCCATTGTGGGAGACAAGACTCTGGGCCAGTAAAGCAGGCGGAGAGGAGACACTGGCAGCCAGCTTAGAGCTCTTTCTAAATGGGGTAAAATAATTCATTGGCCTATTTTGGCCATTCTCTGATGAGAAGCAAAGGCCGGGTTGAACAGTACAGTTGAATGTGGTGGTTTGTGGTTATGGCCTCCAAATAAAGGAGTCATCCCGATGGAAGTGACTTCTCCCCATTTGATCCCTTTCCAACTCTAAATGGTAAGGCCCAGAGTGTAAGAACGGTGGGTTGGATCTAGAAGGAAGCCTCCCAAGATTGAAAGCTTCTCCCTGATGAAAAGAAAAAATATTTTCATAGAATTATTTTGCACAGTGTCTGTAAATGCCTCTCATCTTGGCAAAGGACTAGATTCATCTTGCCTTTAGACAGGCCAGTAGTTATCAGTGAGTCAAGCCAAAGTGCCTACCTTTGGAGCTTCCCTTTGGTTTGACTTTTCTCCCAGGTGCCATGCTCACTGGTTAGGAAGGTGACAGTTTCAGGAGATAGGACCATATGGTGCAATGCTAGCAATAACAAAATTCAATAAAAATAAAAAACCTAATAACAACAAAAAAGACTGAGACAAAACCACACTGAGACATCCCAACCCAGGGAGGAATTCTTTGGGTAACACTCTAAAGGGAAGAGAGGAATCATCACCTTTCTTATTCTACCTCTGCCTTGTTCACCAGGCTGCCCAATGCTTACCATGCAGAAAGCAGTCAACTGTACTCTGAAAGCTTCTGTTCTTCTTTCCTGGGACTTAGGATATTCTGAGAGCTGTCTGAGCCTTGTGCCTCAGGCTGATCAGGTGATATAACCCTCCTGCTCTGGGTTGCTCACTGGACTACTAGGAAGTAGACATTTGCAAGATGTGGAATGAGGTGAGCATCTGTGTGTGATCTCGGCGCAAGCTGGATCCTGAAGAGGTTAAAACAAATAGCAACAACAAAGCAAAAACTACTTGCACTGAGCATTTTAATCCCAGTAAGAATTTCAAATATCGCCCTTCTGCATACCTTCTGTCCATATTTTATTCTAATGTAAGTGAATAAACTTTATTGGGTACTATTTTACTTGGGCTCCTGCATGAAGGTGGTGCCTGTCTCATGGTCCTTAATAGAAATTCTAGAGACTTTTTTCACCTGAAGCTGGAGTGTTGGGAGTTAGGGTGAGAAAGGTACTTTTTTTAATTCTGGAAGAAGTGTGTGTGTGTGTGTGTGTGTGTGTGTGTGTGTGTGTGTGTGTAAAGTGGGGAAGGGGGGTTGGCGGGTTGGCAGGGGTTGAGGAAGGTGGGAACAAAGATTGGGTACAGGATCAAACAGTCACCTCTAGAGTGTGGGAGGTCACCGGGTCCATTGTCTTCCTTTTGTACAGTGTTGGGTTTATGTACACAATATAACACTTCCTTGTGTTGGTTCTTGTACCTGTCTGTGAGCGCTTTGATGTGTGGCGCCTCAGTACCCTCAGAGGGCATTAAAGTCAAGAACTAGAATCTGGGTGCTGTGCCTTTCTTTTTTAGAGACTTGCTCTAATTCCATCTCTGCCCCACTTTGCCAGCAAATATGTCTTGGCTTCTGCTTAAAATGTGGTATGTTTGGGGATGCCGCACTCAATAAGACAGGCTCTTCCCTGAGACCAGCTGCTGAACTTCTGCCTTGACTTGAAGTTAAAGGGAGGTGGGCCCCACCCTTCTAGAGTTACTCTGGCCTTGTCGCTGTTTCAGGTAGGAGTGTGCCCACCCCAGGTGAGGCAAATAGCTCTGCCCTCTTCAGTTGAGAGCTCTCCAGGAGAAGAAGAGACCACAACTGCAGTCACTGGCATGGCTCACAGCCATGTCAGGTAGTTCTGAAAGAAATTCCTCCTGTCGTCACCACTTATTTTTCAATGGAGAGCTAAGCGGCTCAAGCTTCTGTGAGCTTCAGTGGGTAAGACCCTTCCCTGGACATAAGTTGCCCTTCCTCTGAAAGCAGTGTGACACCTTCCTGGCTAACAAGCATTCTCATCAAGATGCCCCTTGGAGTCGCTTCATGGATTAATCCAGAAAGGTAAGTTCTGAACCACCCTTTAGTTGCTTACTTTAAATCTCTGATTACTCTGGCTTTAAAGAAAAACACCACATCACCTGTGCCTGGTGTATTCCCTGACCTAATTACTGAGCACACAATCACATGGCCATAGTTCACTAATAATACCCTACAAGTTGGAAACTGAAGCTCACAGAGGTGTCATTTCCCCAAGAGCACTCAGCTATTAAGTGGCAGAGCCAGGATTCAAGCCCAGAGGCCCTGTGTGACGTCCTCAGGGATGTTCAGTAGCAGATCCTCCCTTCCTCCTGGCAGCTCAGGATCCCACTTCTGAGGCTCAGGGCTTCACCCTGCCCAACCTGTGAAGATTTGAAAAGCAGATACTCTAGGAAGGAGTTCTAGAAAGACTTTCCAGACACGTAGGCCTCAAACAGCCCCTGAGTACTAAGGCAATAGATGGAGTGCCCAGTTTACTGACCTTCTTAGGGACACATGTCCACTAGTTGGGGAGGGGCCCTGCTTGTGGAATGATGAGTGAAGGATGACTGAGCAGGTGAGTAGTGGCTCCCTGGCCGGACCTTGGGTATGGCAGAATGATCTGGAACAGCTGGAGTTAAACTCCTGCAACCCTTCAGGTGTAACTGCACAGACATGCTGTGCAGCCTGACCATGTGGGAAGGTGTGCCCAGCCTATGCCTTCCTCCAGGAACCCCGGCATCAGAAGAATAATGGAATGGAGGAGTTCGAGGCTGCAGTGAGCTATGATTGTGCCGCTGCACTCCAGCCTGGGCAACAGAGCAAGACCCTGTCTCTAAAATAACAATAATAATAATAATGGAATGGGAGGCTCTTTAGTGTAGCTCAGGAATGCTGTGTACCTGGACTCTGGATCTCTATGCTGTGAAGTGTCCCTTCTTCCTTGTGATGCCCTCTTAGCTGGCTTTACTTGCTTTTAATTTTGATTTGTTGAACTTTTAGCATGTTCCTTTAACTTTCGTTTATTTGCCTTTAGATTTCCATCCATCATTTCCTTACAGTTTTATTTTTCCTATCATGTACTTTAGTGTAATTTCCCTATTTTTTAAACATAATTTTAAGCTTTATTTCTAGCATAACTTCTAAATAAAGCACGTGTATGAATAGGACCAATGAAAGTAATTCTTGTTCTGAGCAAGGGTAGTTATGTGCTTTTTTTATTTTTTTTTCCTTCTCCTGTCACTCTGTGATGATCTCATTAGCTGGGAACATAGGTGCTTCATTTCTTCCTCAGATGAATACCTGCTTCTAAAATCTAAAACTAGGGAAGACTGACAGTATTACTATAAAATTCATAGATCTGGGTTATCTAGGACATCCAATGGCCAAAATCTTTACTTCTTCCTCCAAAATGCAACCCCCCACCACATACATACTTAAAATAACAACAGTAAGAGCAGCCTTAGACACAGGGCAGTTCAATTCCTGGACTCCTGAGGACTTGTTTTTCCTGAGGAATGCCATGATCTGGAGATCCTGGGAGTTTCCCTTCTCCAACCACTTGACACCAAGTGGAAACAGGACTATTGTGCACTGGGAGAAAATCCAGCCAACAGTAGGGAAGACTGAACCATCCAGAAACACTCCATAATGGGCCTGTCATCAGATTGTGTTATACCTCCCTGGCTTTCTCAGACCTCCGCATCAACCTAACTCACCCTTCAACAAACCCTGACTTCTAGAGGATTTTCTTAACGCATTATAGTCCTTGATTTTTTTTCCCTGTGTCATGTGATCTTGGCAGATGACCCAGCTCTAGTAGATCTTTGGAGTGGAGGTATCCGTAATTTTCTCAGTCATTACTAAAATCAAAAAATAGAATCCCAAAGCACCACAAAACTAGGAGCTCGACCCCTCATTAAAGGAAACTTACAAGTTAAGAGTCCAGTTGAAGACATCTTCTTTTTTACCATTAGCATTTTTGTAAAGAGGTCGGGTGGTATCATCTGCAGGCTTAAGTCCTTAGAATATGTAAAATGATATATAGAGATGTCTTGGAATTTAACATCTGATGTATAAGATCAGTCTGTACCGTCTCCTTGGGTAATCTTGCCTGAATTGCATTTAGGGTCATTTGTATTAGTCAAGAGAAAGAAACCACATAGTAATTTGACTAGTGTATATATTTCATATAAAGAGCTGTTAATTATCTGTTAACTATAGTAGTATTGCAAGAATGGGAGATCAGTTGATAAAGATAACTACTTGGGAGACTGAGGCAGGGAGGATCACTTGAGCCCAAGAGTTCAAGTTTGAGACCTCCCTATAAATGCCTTCAGCGTTGAGTTTCTCGACATCACATCAGGATCACCAACTGTACCTCTGCTGACTGCCCCAAGGGCCCATCTGTGTGTGCACAGGTTGTAGGGTTTACTGCCTTACTCTCACCTCTCCCCTCTGTTCATGACCGTCCTGTCTTTGGCATTTAAAAGCTGGTTGGCCACTTCTGGCCGTGCCTTATCCAGCATCTGGTAGCCAGCCATGGCAGTGGTGCAGTGCCCAGGGCTTCCCCCTTTGTATTCCCAGGCAGATAGGTACTCTTTGCACTGAAATCCCTGGCTCTCCAAGTCAGCTTTCACATCTGGCCTGCTAGGATTTGGAGAGCATTTTCAGCCTCTCTCTATGGCAGAAGCAGAGAATCCTGCAGGATCTGGGTCCACCCAAGTCAAGGTAAGGTAGATACAGATCCCGTGAGCTCTGCATCTACCTCCACAGCAGCTGCAGAGGATGTCTGCAGGACCTTACTGAACAGACCAGCAAGCTTCACCCTTCTCCAGGCCAGGAAGGGAGAGTTTAAATTTTTTGTCTGGAAACCACATTCACCAAGAGTTTCCTAACAAAAATAGGAACTTTGCTGATGAGCTGACCACATCACTATTAGCTGGAATTAAGGCAACGTTATTCAAGTGCGCACCTTCAACTAGAGGATTTTACTGGGTGGGGTTCATGACTTGATTTTGAGCACCTGTCAATGCTGTTTGGCAATTCTGACCCCTTTGTGGCAGTAGCACCCCTGAAACAACCTGGGTTTGTGGACTGAGATCTAAAGGTAGAATTCTCATAGTTCAGCCAAGTTATCTGCATGATAATGGACAATAAAGTGATGTTTCTAGAGTAAAGGGCTTTCCAGATACCTGTGCCCCAGGATTTCTGGGGTTTTAAGCGGTAACGGCCATTTGTTCCTGACCCTGCTACCTTATTCCATCTTTTTAGGACATGGATTCACCTGGTCCCTAGCTAAGGACCCAACATTCAAATAGCTGAAAACCCTGTATGTCTTTTCTCCTATCTTGGCCTCATACCAAGACATACTTGAACACCTCAGTAGGGTCACAAGGAAATACAAGCATGGACAGGTTCTCCCTTGTTTCTACCTCTCCATGATACTGGTATTGGCTGAGGCCAACAGCCCTTGTAGATGTCACAACTGCAAAATAATCAACAGCTTCAAAATCTAGAGGCACCATTTGAAGGAACTTGAGGGATGTCTGCCCACAGCAGCCTGGAGCAGCCATAGAAAACCTGGGAGCTTGGCCCACACAGTGAGGATGGGTAATGTTTTTCAAATATTTTGGCTTCAGAAGATGCTTCATTATATATGCAAGAGATCAACAGAGAAATTCCATCTCTGGTTGTGGTTGACTGAGAAAAGCCAATGCAAGCTGCAGGTAGGTACCCAGATGCAGCAGAGGCCAGCTGAAACCCAGCGCTTCCTAAAGTGGACACCAGACAGGGACTGTTTCTGTTGTCCCAATGCAGGAAGCTGAACCCAAGTGCTCCTGCTCTACCCAAATGCCATCCTATGTGCCTCCACATCTCACCCATTAAAAGTAAAAAATGATATGTAGGAACGTCTTGAGACTTTACATCTGATGTGTAAGATCAGTCTATTACCATCTTCTTGGGTGATTTTGCCTGTATTGCATTTAGGGTCCTTTGTATTAGTCAAGAGAAAGAAACCACATGGTAATTTGAATAATGTATATATTTCATATAAAGAACTGCTAATTATCTGTTAATTATAGTAGTATTGGAGTAATGAGGGATCGGTTGATAAAGATAATTACTTGGGAGGCTGAGGCCCAGGAGGAGTTCAAGTTTGAGACCAACCCGAGCAAAACAGTGAGACATCTCCAAAACAACAAGCAAAAGAGGAATAGCAGGCACAAGAAGCAGCCACTAACCCTAGGTTGAGATAGAGGGCCCAAGGAAGAGTCCCCCTTCTTCCTCCAGAGCTGAGATGTATTCCTTATTGGAGAGGACATGGCCATGACTCAGAATGACTGAGACGTCACCAGGGTGTTTGCTTGGAGGCGTCTTACCAGTGGCGCTTCACAAAAAAAACCACACAAGAGCTGCAGAAAGCTGCTGGTCTCCGTGCTGCTGACTACCATTCACTGCAGAAGCTAGAGTGCTGAACAAGCTGTATGCACCCAGAGCAAGACAGACAAACCGCTAAGGAAATGTCTTCCTGCCAGCAGTGTCTCACCAGTGCCCTTTACTGACTAAGCCGAAGATCATGTCCACTGGCAAAGGAAAAAATATTGAGAGGTCCCAACTCCATTTCTGCAGAGGAGTCGATAAAGGGTGAATTTGGATCTGAGAGGTCACCAATTGATCGCTGGTGCATCTGTATGCTGATTAATTCCAAATGTATACTCCAGCCCAGGCCTCTCTCCTCAGACTCAAATGATATACCCCATCGTCTGTTAAATATTGCCACTTCAGTGTCTGGTAGCTGTCACAAATGTAACACATCCAAGTAGAATTCTTTCTTTCCCCTCTCTACCCTAAACATCTTCCCAATCTCAAGAAACGGCACCACCGTCCACTCAGTCAGCAAAACCTGAGTCATCACTGACTCGTCTTCTTCCCTCCCCTTCTGTGTAGTCTATCACCAAGCACTGTTGCTTCAAGTTGTATCTTGAATTCATTCACACCCTCACTTGTCCAAATCAGTGCCTTCTTTCACCGAACATGACTACAAAGGTCTCTTGGGTTAACTAGGCCCTAGATTACCTCCCCTGACCGATTTTCCAGAACTATCTTTTTAAAGCGTTGGTCAGATCTGCAGTATGCCTACTTACAACCTTTTGCTTTTAGAATGAACATGAAGACGCGCCATGCTTGATCTGGTTTCTGTTCAGCTCTCCAGCCCCATAACAACACCCTATTCTCCATTTCCCATCCTCCATCTGGCTTTTTTTCAGTTCCTGCCTCAGGTCTTTGTGGTGGACATTCCTTCTGCCTGGAATGCCCTTCCCCCAGCCCTTCTCATTTATGTCCGGCTCATCTTTATATTTATGTCCCAGCTCAAATGCACATACTCAGTGAGACCTTCTCTGGCCATGCCACCTAAGAAGTACACTCCTCGACCTGGGCGACGTAGCAAGATTCCATCTCTAAAAATTATCGACATGGCAGCACATGCCTGTAGTCCCCAGCTACTTGGGAGGTGAAACGGGAGGGTTGCTTGAGCCCAGAAGTTTGAGGTTTCAGTGAGCTATATTTGCACCGCGGCACTCCAGCCTGGGCAACAGAGTGAGACCCCGATTTTTAAATAAACAAATCGTATACTCCTATTACTATTACATCACCCTGTTTATTTCCTTTATAGCATTTATTACCAGTAGTGACTATCTTGTTTGCTACGTCTTTATTTCCCTTCAAGTAAGCTCCCTGAGGGCATAGATTTTGCTTCTATTGCCTGGAATAGAGATAGTCAAAATCTGTCCAATGATCTGTCCAATTATGGACAGGAGACCCCTTCAGGGATCTCTCTCCTTTAAAAAAATTGTTATTGTATGTATTTAAGGTGTATAACATGATGTTTTGTTATACATATAAGACAGTGAAATGTTAGTATCGTAGAGCAAATTAACATAGCCATCACCTCACATAGTTACCCCTACCTTTTTCTGTGCGTGTAGCAAAAGCACCAAAAATCAATTCTCTTAAGCAAAAATCCTGAATATAATACAGGATGTCTCTTAGTTTTGCCAAGTGCTGTGATTAAGTTCAATAGAAAACTACAGCTTGATCCAAGAAAGACTACTAATGGCCCAGACCCTTCAGAAATGAAGGTTTAGGTCACCCCATCGGGTAAAGAACCATGATCAGCCGAGGTGATGGCTGAGGACAAAGAAAATATGGAATAGGTAGTGGAAGAAAGTAGATGTGAATACCAGCTACAACCACGTGACCAGTTACAAAAATGAGGACTCAGTGTGGTGGCTCAGACCTGTAATCTCAGCACTTTGAAAGGAAGAGGCAGGAGAATTGCTTGAGCCCAGGAGTTTGAGACCAACCTGGGCAGTATGGCAAGACCTTGTTGCTACAAAAAAAAAAAAACCAATAAAACAAACAAATTAGCCAGGTGTGGTGGCATGCACCTGTAGTCAGCTACTTGGGAGGCTGAGGTAGAAGGATCACCTGAGCCCAGGAGGTTGAGGCTGTGGTGAGCCGTGATTGTGACACTGCACTCCAGCCCAGGGGACAGAGAAACTCCAACTCAAGAAAAAAAAAA